>BGPR01047081.1:0-11878 GCA_013235015.1 Araneus ventricosus
AAAAATATTTTCTAAAAATGTATGTACATTTTTTGCAAAATATAAGATATTTTGTCTTTCTTTATTTTCTATTAATAACAAAAAAATTCAAATGTATTAAGGCTCAAATCATGTTTTGAATTTTCGCTTTTTCCGAAAAAAGTTTACAAGTAGTATCTGTTGCAAATTAATGAAATCTTTAACCCTTTCAAGGGCGGTGGTTTCTTTTCGAAATCACCTGTTAAAGAATTATTTCATAGGGAAACTACCAATTTATGGTTATATATTTCACAACAAAACATATTTTAATATCCAATAAAGAGACCTAATGCAGTAGAATTTCTAGTCTTCTTTTGTCACGGATTTATATGCGAATAAATTTAGTTTTCCCAAAGAAAAGAAATCTACCATTTTTCAATAAATTTCTAAAACATAGGACTAGAAACCCATTCAAAACTTATTACATTTCTACATGGTCTTTTCTTTGCAAAATTGGCAAAATAAAAAAAATAACAGAAATATGTTACTTATTTCAAATTGTTCATGCGGTTTCAGGGATAAACACCTCTTCAAGGTACTATGCGGAATGTTTGTTACAATTGCTAAGATAATCAATTTAGAGGTTCATTCAGAGGTATCTATTTACAAGCATTTTTCTTTTTTTTTTGTTTATGAAAAGAAAAGCTTATAAGCATTTCTACGCCATAATAAGAATCTGAGAAAGATTTTCTCCCTCAATTTTCCGAAAAGCTTCATGAAAACTTCCGTACCTTCCTATTCGTTTTAACGATAAGGAATTCAATTGTTACCGCAAACGAGGTTCCTTCCAGCAACCTGCGAGCTCATCTATTGTAAAGCTTATCACCACGAATCTGTCACTGTCAACCAAGTCATTAGTGCAGGGGAAAGCAGAGGCGAGAAAACACGGCTATGCCGCTTACGACTGCAAAATTAAAACCAGGAAAAAGCCGGTTGTTCTCATCTTCAAGGCGACAGAAAGAGAAGAAATAACACGTTTCTGCCGAAGTCGGAGTAGATTTGCTTAACGTAGAAAACCGTTTGCTGCGCACAGAGGGTTAATAAACGTTGGGTGGTATTATAAATTCCCCCACAAGTGCGATTTAAAGTCATTGCCTTCGGCGTGAAGCGTTGTGAACTTAAAATCACTTCCATAGGACATTTCTTGCTACGTTCATTTCATTGCAAATCGAACCTGGAACCTTCCGGTAACGAAGTCGAGACCTTACCACTAGGCCAACGCGGCTCTGTGTAATGAACGAATGTTAGTCTGACGGCGAAGAAGCAGATATTCTCCATTAATCTAATTAAATTGAGTAGATACAGATGATGATATAAAGGGTGTTTCAGAGGTTCGTAGAAACTTAGGGAAGGCATGAAAACAATGCTTGTACCGAAATGATAAAAATAAAACCATATTTTTCTTTGCCTTCAGAATAGCATTGATTCATTGCAGAAAGCCGCGTTGCCTTGCAATATAGTCTGGACTTCGGTACAGGAAGTTTCCTGGTGCGAATTCGGATTCCGCTAAAGATCCGCCATGTATATGGGTCTTTTGCGAGCTAAATCTTAAGAAGTGGCCAAATGTCCTTCGATAGTGTGGTTTTTCTTTGTCATCAGACTATCATTCAGTCATTGCAGAGGGCTGCGTTCGCCTAGTGGTAAGGTCTCGGCTTCGGTACCGGAAGGCTCCAGGTGCGGATTCCGCTAAAGATCCGCCATGCATATGGGTCTGTTGTGAGCTAAATCATAAGAAGTGCACAGTCGAAACTGCAAACAAAAATATATCTTTTAATTTAATTTGTCACCGCGGCATTTTTATACCACTGCCCAGCTAAATCAGTCACTGAAAAGTTGCGTTTAACACGTTTTTGCGGGTTGTTAAATTAGATAATTTTTAATGGTAATGAATTTGAAGGATAAATTTTCGAAAGGAAATGGTAAAAAATGAATATATTAAATTATTCCGATAATTATTGTTCTCATCGGCGTAAACTAACAAAATATAATTATCATAATTGAATTTAGAATAGAAATACATTTCTTATATCTACTCCCAAAGGACAAATTTAGACACATATTTCGAACACAAGCAAAAACAATTGTCTGAGGCACAGTATAGATCGTCAAAATTTGTGAGTGTCTTTCAAAGTTACGCTTAAATTTTTAAAAATAATCTTAAAAATAACTAATGAGCATAAAATAGAAACCTTCCCCTTAAAACTTCATGTTTATAATGAACAAGTTTTTTAATAGCATATTAGAGACATGCTTAAAGTTTCCAATTTAATGAATGTAGTTGCATATGAGTTCTGATGCCACAACTCCACTATTAAATTCCGTCCGAAACTCCTCTTCGCAATTCGAAACACCCAATTACCCTTCTCAAATCAAAATATCCCGCCTAATCCTCTCCAGCAAAACTGCAAATATTTACCTGCAACATGAAGTTAGTGGACGCTGTTGTTCCCTCTTCTGATTGGACGTGACAGCCTACTGGAAGAGTTTCTCCCATGTTAATCCGAGCGTAAAGAAAGACCAAGTATAGGTCGGAACGAATGATAGCGTTCTGTCATTTCGGAAGGCTGATTTGCTTACGCGATATCCTGACGCGGGTCCTGTCGGGATGGAATAATCAAACTGTGGCCGCTTAAACATAGCTATCGCTAGTAACATCTGCGAGTGAAAGTATTTGCAACTATGTGACATGATCTATTCAATTTGATATCCATATCCTGTTTTCAGTAACTAAAAATAATCCTCTCTAATTTTTGGAGTGAGCGACGAAAATGTTTCGTTCTGTTAGCATGTTTTTTTGAATGAAAAAATATTTAAATAAAATATGAATTAAAAAAATATTTCCTGTCATAAAACATATGTTTATTTTATTTGTTTTCAATCAATGTTAAACATTTCTCTCGCATATATATCTATTTAAACGCATCAAATTTGAAGGGCAATCTTTCGAATGAAGAGACAATTTGCACCCGCCAAACCATGACGGGTAATTTTCTAGTTACATATAATGACCGATTATTAACTCATAATATAACGTATAATTAACGCAGTTATTATACGTAATGCCCAATTATTATGTATAATTACCGCGTTTATTATATATAATGCCAGATTATTATGTATAATTATCGCGGTTATTTTATATAATGATCGATTATTATGTATAATTACCGCGGTGATTTCATGTGTCGTGTAGCTGCAAAAGTGGCCATCTCCAAATAAGAAAAGGTTTGAGAAATGTGGATTTCCTGTCACATCTGGTGAAAATGAGATTTCAAACATTGTTACAAAAATTGTCCTGTGGGTGTGTGGTGGAAAAGCCCAACAAGCAGGATAACGGCGAATAACTGTTTATTCACAAATATTCAGAAAAACAGGAAGGACAGGTAACAGGAACAATAGCTTTGCGCATATTATCAATATACACAGACAACAAATCACTAGCAATAACAGTGACAACACTTCCGGATCTAGGAACAGAAACAGACAGCAATTCACTCATAATAACAGTAACAGTACTTTCAATAACGCTCAGCTCACCAGCTTTCCAGCTCGCACTGCAGACGAATCTCCGAAGTGATTCTTCAAAGGCGTTCCCACTCCGAAGACGTTCCCCGTTTATTCCTACCGCCGAGTATGTATAGTGTTTCTGACAGGGCGTGACGTCACATGGAAATATCTGGAGAAATCCGTATTTCGTCTCCTAATAGAGATATCGAGAAAATTCTCGCAATTTCGAGAATCTTCGATTTATCGCCAATGGCCTGGCTGCTAACGGCATTCCATACTTACCCCTATAAAACTCTCTTCCCAACCATAAGAATAGCAAGTCAGAAAAGCGACATTACATTTTTGTAACAATATAAACTGCATAGCAATCGAAGTGTTTTGACAGTGTATTTTGGCTTGAAATTTATGATGACGAGGTTCTGAGAGGATCAAATAGACTTATAATCTTTGAAAATAAGTCTTTTTTTAAAAGTGGAGATGGTCACTTTTGCAGCTACACGACACACATATAATAACCGACTAAATATCCGGTAATTATATATAATAACCAGTTTCACACATTAACCGTGACATATGCATGGTTGTAATGATTAAAGTTCGCTTATCGAAAAGGCCCTAATGCCGGTTATAAGGCTCCAAATGAAAAATAATTCCCTAGAGTGTACAATTGTCGTGCTTTATGGAAACGTAAAACAAGAACAGAAGAAATAAAATGCGAACCTAAAAATAAAGAAGTAAAAGGTAACAAAAACAGTTAAAATCTTCAACAATAGATGGCGCTAAGCCAATATCTTCGGTGTTTTTTGCAGATTTTTTTTTATCATGGAAGAAAAGTTGAATAGCTAATTTTTTCTTAGTTTAAATAATCACCGCCGGATTTAAGATTTGCACGCAAAGTATTTTTCAATTCCTACTATTAGTTCACACTCTCCCTATATATATTTATATATCTTGTTCAAATTTTCAATCGTTAATAAAATACTTTTTATTCATCCACTCAATTTCAAATACATTTTTTAAAACTTGTAGTGAATGACACTTGATGTTAATACAGTTTTTTCAAATATAAATTCATTAATTAAATTTAATTAATTAATTTTAGTTTTATATGGGAGAAAGTATATGTCGCCTTGAGTCGTTTGGTTCGAAGTTTTCTCAATAGATGGAGCTACGTTTGCCAGCTTCTAGACCTAATATTCTTTGTTTTCTGGTATGTTCACGAAGGCGTCATTTTTTCATGTATTTTTGTCAGAGGGTAATGTTGATTACTTTCTTTATTCTTTCTATTGGATATGTTAAAAGAGACTTTATGAAGATTTTCATTCGTTCATTCAATTCAATTCCTACTATTAGTTCACACTCTCCCTATATATATTTATATATCTTGTTCAAATTTTCAGTCGTTAATAAAATACTTTTTATTCATCCACTCAAGTTCAAATACATTTTTGTTAATACAGTTTTTTCAAATTTTAATTCATTAATGAAATTTAATTTTTTAATTTTAGTTTTATATGGGAGAAAAAATTTCTCTTATGTAAGATATTTAGCAGGATATAAATTTAGGAATAAATACCGTCATTGACGCAGCGTGTAGATCGCTGACCTAAGTAGGAATTGACTCTAAAATTTTTTTTATATGACTTGTTTCGTTCAAAATGCCATTTTTATGCGAGAAAGTTCACATTCTCACATTATTGTTTCTTTTTTTCATCAAAAAGAGAGAAGAGAAGATCGAATAAATACAATTTTCAAATATAAAAGTGTGAGGTGGTGCAAATTCTTGCACAATAAAATTCATTCTTTGGTTTCCACAGAGTTTATTTCATGTACTACATTCTAGAGAAACTCCATTTCTATTGAATTGGCTCTATGGAAAGAAAAGCTCCCTTTACTTAAAGATTTGAATTTTTGGTGCATGCTATTGTTAATATTTTTTTCAGCATTTTTTTTTATTTGGTAATGCATTTTTTTCTGTTCAGGAGAGCAAGCCATCTAGACTGACACACATATTCTAATTAAAATATATTTCGATAGACAATGATTTATAAAATAAAATTCATTAAGCATATTAGATAAAAATTAATTTAATTTATAAGTTGATTTGTCTAATTAATATTTATTTAACAAATTAGAACATATCATTATGGTTTTATTTATAAAAATGCAACATATATGTTTTAGTTTCATCTAAAAATATGGCAAGTACTTCCACTAACCTTCTTTTCAGCATTAGATAATGTCACATTACTAGCTCAAAATATTATTAATAATTAATTAAGCCCCTTGGACGAACATCTGTTGGTAATATTAATAGACAGTAGCTATGCTAGCAGATTGGCGGAGTAAATTGGCGAATTGGCGCTTGTAGTGGCTGAAGGATTCTGCCAAAGTTTTAATTTGGATATACCTCGAAATTGGAAGGTGGTGCATGCCATTTGATGACATATTGAGAGGTCATAAGCTTTCATACAAGAAACAAATGTGGAAATCGGTCAAGTGGTTGGAAGTGGGGGACATTTTAAGGGTTTTTTCCCAGAGGGAATGAACATTGGAGAAGTATCTGTTTCGATTTCTCTCGAAAATGGAGGTTGGTGGGCGGCAGGCGACCATTGATGACATATTTTGTGTCATAAGCTTCCACATGAAATATCACCTTTGGGCAATAGCTGGTATTAATATTAATAGCCTGTAGCTATGCTTGCAACTTGACGAAATAAATTGGCGAATTGGCGTTTGTTTCGGCTGAAGGATTCTGCCCAAGTTTTATTTTGGGTTATATCTGAAAAATTGTAGGTGGCAGACGACAGTTGATAACATATTGAGAGGTCATAAGCTTTCGTAGGAGAAGAATATTCGAAATCGGTTAAGTTTTTGAGACTGGGGGACATTTTAAGGGTTTTCCCCAGAGGGAATGAACATTGGAGAAGTATCTTTTTCGATTTCTCTCGAAAATGGAGGTTGGTGGGTGGCAGGCGACCATTGATGACATATTTAGATGTCATAAGCTTCCACATGAAATAATATCTTTGGATAATAGCTGGTCTTATTATTAATAGCCTGTAGCTATGCTTGCAGCTAGGCGGAATAAACTGGCGAATTGGCGCTTGTTTCTGATGCAGGATTCTGCCAAAATTTTATTTTGGGTTATATCTCGAAAATGAAAGGTGGAAAACGTCGGATGACATTTGATGACATACTGAGAGGTCATAAGCTTCCATAGGAGAAAAATATTGGAAATCGCTTAAGATTGAGACTTGGGGACATTTTCAGGGTTTTCCCCAGAGAGAATGTGCAATGGAGAAATATCTTTTTCGATTTCTCTCGAAAATAGATGTTGGCGGTAAGCGTCCATTGAAGATATATTTAGATGTCATACGCTTTCACATGAAATAACACCATTGGGCAAAATCTGGACTTAATATTAATAGCCTGTAGCTATGCTTGCAGCTTGGAGAAATAAATTGGCAATTGTTTCGGCTGAAGGATTCTGCCAAAGTTTTTTTTTTGGATATACCTCAAAAATGGAAGGTGGCGGATGACATTTGATGGCATATCGAGAGGTCATAAGCTTCCATAGGAGAATCAACAATTTTAAATCGGTCAAGTAGTTGGGACTGGGGTACATTTTCAGGGTTTCCCTCAGACAGAATGTACAATGGAGAAGTATCTTTATCGATTTCTCTCGAAAATGGAGGTTGGTGGGCGGCAGGCGACCCTTGATGACATATTTAGATGTCATAAGCTTCCACATGAAATAACACACTTGGGCAACAGCTGGTCTTAATATGAATAGCCTGTAGCTATGCTTTCATATTGGCGAAATAAATTGACGAAATGGCGTTTGTTTCGGCTGAAGGATTCTGCCAAACTTTATTTGGGGTTATATCTCGAAAATGTAAGGTGAAGGTTGGTGGGCGACTATTGATGACATATGGAGAGATTATGAGCTGTCATACTAGAAAAGAATTGACGAAATCGCTCCTGTGGTTGGGACTGAGGGGCAGTCTCAGGGATTTCCCCAGGCAGAATGTACAATGGATAGACATTTTCTCCAATATTTCTCTCGAAAATGGACGGTTGTGGGAGGTAGGTGACAAATGATGATATATATAGATTTCATGAGCTTCCACATGCATAAACAATTACCGAAATCAGGCCAGTGTTTGGAAGAGAGGAGTGGGTCCCTGGGGTTTGCCAATAATTTTAAATATATCGATTTGATCGTAAAAATCCCATTTCGAGGAGATAATGCTTAGTTATATTTCTTCGCACTTACTGAACTTATAAGGAGATATCATCTCTAATTATGAGATATTAAATACCTCTTTATGTACATTTAAAAATTGATCAATTTGCTGGTAAGTATAATTACCGCGACACAAGAAAGGGTTTCTAATAGTTTAAGTCAAGTTCAAATTTATAATATTTAAACACGTCTTTATAAAATTACCGAAAAATTTTGACTTCTTTCATTTAAAATATTTTTCCTTATGGACCGTTACACGCAAGCCATTTATCACGTAAATCTTCCACGGTTCGGAAAACTTATCATTTTAAAAACACTTAATAATTCCTCAACACTGAACTATCTTAAAATTAGAACCTATTTTTCATAATTTCTCATGTCAATCGCTAAAGGATATTGGAAGTAAGAAAGGGAAGAAAGTAACTCATCATCTGCAAATAACAAAACGCTTTCTCAGACAAGTATAGCATTTTTTTAAGTTTCACATATTTAAAAATTTTAAAACATACTTTACTTTTGTTGCCACATTTTCCTCACTTTATTTTCAATTTCTACATTTTGAAGATAAAAAAAGTCTGTTTTGAAACGCTACATTTTCTTATGACAAACGATAATAAATCAACTCTAAGCAGCACAATATTAATTCCACAGCTTTCATCTCATTTCAAGCGATGACTCATCTAAAATGAGTTTCACTTGATTTTCTGTAGGATTAAAAAGGGGGTAAAAAAGTAGGAAAGTCGTTTAGAAAGTAGAAACTAAACGATACTTTTTATCCAACAGTTATCATTTTTTTTCTTAAATGGACATTTTCTGTTTAATTTCACATTGAGTTTTCTAATGGCGAAATATCTTTCCCGAACAAATACTTTTTACGGGTAATTTGCAAAAGAAATTTGGAGAAATCTTAAACATCTATGATTTTACCTTTCAAGATTTAACCCAAGATAGATTTCAAATTGACATTTTTATGGAATACTTACTTTTAAGTTTTATGCTTTGTATTTAAAAAAAATAAAACGAATCTGCATTTCTGACACTTATGGAAAGGAATGCGATTTTTAACATTTTAGAGACTAAGCAATTTTTTACCTTTATTCAAAACCTGATATAAGATTTATGTAAAATATCTTTAATATTCTTCGCTTTTATGTAAGAAATATTAATATTTCTAAACCTAATATAAATTTAACCCTCTAAACGGCCAAACAGATTTTTTCGACTTTTATTGTTCTTGTCAAATTAAATGATTCTCATTTATTTTTATATTTTTAATACTTCAAGAGTAATATTTTCTTGTGAATTTAGAGCACCGATTACATATCCGAAAGTACGAATTTCTAAACGTTTAAAGTTATTCAATCAAAATAGTTGGCCGCCTAGAGGGTTAATGTAATTTTTCTTTAATATTCTTCGCCTTTATATAAGAAAAATTAAGAATTGTTTTGCAGTAAATGGTACAGAAATATATTATACCACCTTTTAAATTAAAACGAAAGTTAAAAGTTTTTTCAAGTTTAATCAAAAGTTTTTAAACTTTTAACATCAAAACCCCTTAAAAAGTCAGTCACTATATTATTCTTTGTACGTTAATCTAACCATGTATTTGTAAATGCGGTTACTGATAAGTGCAATAGGCTAGTAAAATGTAATTTGGTGTGCAGTTTTATCACAAAAATCTTAGATCTGTATTAAATTCAATTGGTCAAACAGAAGAGGTAGAAAACACATAGGCTACTCGATTCTCTTCAATGTACAACGAAAGTAAGCTCAAAACGTTTCATATTTTTGAAGTATACGAGAAAGTCCAGGAGAATATTGTTACAAACATGGAAAGTCGCTTCCCAGCAATGTGAGTCTTATGGTTGGAAAGAGAGTTTTACAGCAGCCACGTCTGGACCCCTGACCTTGGCGACCAACTTGGCGACGAAATATGGGATCTCAAAGGTGCCGGAATCTTCTCGATACCTCTATTAGCAGAGGAGATACGCTTGAATGTACTCAAAGATTCCATGTGACGTCACGGCCTGCCGCGGGAGACTATATAAGGAGAGCGCTTGGATGACGAAGTGTGTATTGATCGACTGGGATCGCCTTGGAGCGAGAACGTCTTTAGAGTTTTGTCCGCAGCGCGAGCTTGGAAGCTGGTGAGCAGAGCGCTATCGAAAATGCAGTTATTGTCGATACTTGTTATTTGCTGACTGTTTGCGTTGTTAAATATCAAAGTGCTGAACTGTTATTACCTGTGGATTGTTGTCTATTTACATGGTAATCTGTGCAAGAACTATTGTTTCCTGTACCTGTGCTACGTGTTTTCCTGCATATTAGTAAATAAACCTTCATTCTCTATTATCCTGCGTGTTGGACTGTTTACACCATACACCCATAGTAAGACTTTTTTAACAATATATTTCCCCTCATTACTTTTTCATAAATAAAACAGGGTAAACCAAGGTTAGTTGGCCATAGGCGCATGTTGACCCAATCCCTATATTTTAAAAAAAAAATTCCGGTATTTAACGTTGTCATTCCAGACAAGTATGTATTATCCCGCCTTCCTTCTTCCACATCAGCTTCATTGAAAAAGTAGCGTTCATTAAAGAACCAGCCAGAATTTTCTAATTTTTACTAAGCTGAGTTAATTTCCTCACTTATAAATAATGATTCTTCCTTTACTTATAGATAAAATTTTCCATTTTTACAAATAATATTCAGAAAGATAATTCTTCATTGTTACTTTAGGGCTTGTTTGCTTATCGAAATGCTTTCAGAATAAATATCTACACTTATGAGAAACCAAAATGGCGATATGGGGCTAATTGGGCCATTTCGCATGGGGCAAGCTGCTACACAGGGTTTATCAGAAGGTGCTTTAGAGAAATATTTCTGAATAAGTGGGTTATAATTTCACCATATTTATTATTTAATATATTTATTAATAAAAACCATGCGGAAAAACCATGCGCTGCTATACAATACTATTTGACGATGACCATCGAAACAGTATCTCAGCTTTTATTGAGTAGAAATGCACCAAATTTGTATGTAAAACACATAATGTGGATAATAACACCACCACGTCACTTAAATTCATAAAAATAGAAAAATACTTTGTGATAGTCGCTTCATACTAGTAGTGGATCAACTTACCACGCAGTCGGAATAGGTTGGACCAAGCGACTTGGTGTCAGTTTGAGGTTTTAAATTAATACTGATACATAATATATTCAAATTTTATTATGGCGAATTATTTTTTAAGATACATTAATAGTATTAGCTTAACATTTTTTTTCAAAATTTTGAAATCCATTTTTTAAAAAATTTCTTAGAAGAAAAATCGGGCCAGATAGCTCCGGTCTACCATACATGTAAATATAACAGATTGTAACCCTCAGAATGTGAAGCTAGAATATTCGTGGAAAATCCAGATTATCCTAATAACAGCTCCCTGAGTGCGAAAAAACATCTTTGTTAAGATTTATTGTGCGTGTGCATGTAATGCAGATGTATGAATTTTGGCATGCGCGTTTTACAACGAAAAACAGACCTGTATCTACTTTTAAACTTAACAGTCTAAACTCATACTTCATTTTCCTTTAAATTTACAAAAACATTGACCATATTTACGATGAATTTCAGCATGTGAGTTGACACTCACATTGAAAGTTAAAATTACCTGAGCACTCCCATTCACTTTGAAATAATACTACATTTCTTCAAAAAATAAATCATAGTCTTCATTTCAGACGTTTACATAACCCTCGAAATTGTATTGCTTCAAAATGATATTTCGAGAAAAGTTTTTTATTCCTTTTAATGGTATTCTGTCATCATTGTGAGAATCAGAAGGTAATAAAGAGTGAAAATGATTAATAAATATTTTAAAAGAGTTGCAATATAAAGGATATTATTTATCTAACGAAACTGAATGAAAGTCTGAGTTAATTACGAAATTGTGATTTTTAATTAAATGTCGAAATAATTAAAATTAACAAATTACAAAGTTACATAAAGATATATACATTAAAGTTTGTTAATTAACTACTATATTGAAAGAAATCTGAACAGTAATAAAACAGGAATTTTTCAATATTTTTGTATACA
>BGPR01047082.1:0-11878 GCA_013235015.1 Araneus ventricosus
ATCATCTCAGCGAGTGAAATATGATTTTGATATGGTTCTTCCTGTCAGTGACAATTATTGAAGTATATGGAAAACCTTGATAGCTTTTTGAATCGTTGGCGAGATTTTGAGCTAAAACTTTGGCGGTTGAATGCAGAGCATGTTGGGATTTTGATATGGTTCTTCCTTATACAGGTGATAATTATTGGAGGTATAAGCAAAAAAAAACCTTGATAACTTTTGAACCGTTATGAGATTCAGCTAAACTTGGTTAGTTGAATGTGCAGGGCATGTTGGGATTTCTTTTTTTGAGCATGCGCACTCTTATTGTTGCTCTGTTCATTTTCGTTGAAAATGTCGAAATACAGCGTTTCTGAGCGTATATCGATCGTCAAGGCCTACTATTCGAGCAATAACACCCGACTGCGGCTCAAAAGAAATTTGTGATCGAATGCAAGCTTGAAGACAACCGGTCCAATTGTTATGCTAACAGAAACGTGATTGAAAGTTCGGGAGAACGGTAGTGTCGATGTCTCGACACTTCGCTGATTTTTGCAGAAATTGCTCTTCGTCCGCGCCATAGCCATCGAACATGTCGCAACTAAACTGAATATCTATAGTTACTTTTAAAACTTGAATAAATTTTTTTTAACTCGGTAGTTTTTTGAAAATTTTATTTTTATATCTCAATAATTGTCTGTATTTTGCAAGAAGCTCTGCATCAACACAGAAATGAAAACACTCTGAAAGTTGTATTGTATGGGTACACTGATACATTTGATATATGAAGTTCGAAATACTGAAGTCATTTGTTCTCATCCTCTTAGTAAATTTTATGCAATAAATTTTATTGAAGACGTTTTCAGATTGTGAGGAAATCAGTGAGAAAAGTGAGCAATTCTATATTCATCAGTTTTGAAATTTAATTATTTATCGAACCACGCGCTTTTAATGAGAAAATAAACATAAAAACACCGTGTGAGAATTCAATTCAATTATTTTATCCTTAAAATGTAATCTGTTTGTGGGAATATTTTTTTTTCGTTCTTAACTGTTTTATTTTGAGTTTAAAATATTCTATGGTAGATTGATTTAAGAATTTTATCCTCTCCTTATAAAAAAAATATTGAGTCTGATTGTTCATCCAGAGTGGAGGGTATTTTTACCACATATTAATGCAAAGCACCCCTTCCAAACTTTATTAAAAAATTATTTTGATGAAAGTTTCTTTATTTACTATATGATTTAGAAGAAAAAAAAATACGATGTGAGTATAAAGCTCATTTTGCAAATTCTAACAGGTTTGTGATATGAATAAAATGACTCTACATGAATGATACCTACAACGTTGTAATTGGCTATTTCTTCCATATATAGTACCACCATGAGAGATAGGAATGATGACTCCGGAGTTTCCCGCCAGGCAGCGCTATAAGCAGTCCTCATCGCGTAGCGCATAGCCGTTTTACTCATACCTAGGCACCACTTTCATGCCTCTATAGAGCTGCCGTCGTTCTTAAGCCAAGGGGAGGGCCCTTATTTACTTGGGAACCCTGTACAGCAATAAAGTATCGTTGTTGATATACCGTATTGAATATCTAAAGAGACAAAAAAGGTAAGAATATCTAAAAGACAAGAAATGATAGAAGCAATTAATTGGTGTGCGGCGCAGCAGCATCCAGAAAAAATTGCTATATAAATAATGAGTTAAATATACAGGGGATAAACGTGGAAGGGTAAAAAATATAGACAACGATTAAGAAGTGGAATTCCGATGAATGACTTCATCAGAGGCACGAAAGACTAAAGTGGAATAGGTTTGTGGAGGGTAAGGTCTGAATTTAACATCTCATATAGTTCAGGCCAAAAGAGTGATATTAAATTGCGCATCGAGCAGAGTCTTTTTTTTCCCCTACAGAAAAACTCTATTCCACACTTTGAATCTGCATTATGAATGTCTGGCCTCTGGATGAAAAGTCATTCTACCAGATCTACTTGTCGTTGTCTACTATTATTTTTTTACCCTTCCAGGTTTTTTATTCCCCTTTTTTTTCAATAATATTTGTATTTATTGATGTAGCTGTGATATTTTAAAATAATTGAATAAAAATAGACAGTCTTTAAAATGACTGTTCTTTTGGTATTTCATTCTTTTCATAAATATTTAAAGAAATGCCTTCAAATTTAAATTATGATCCAAAAAAAATCTGCTTCTGTCTTGATTGTCGCACTGATTAATATTATATAAATCACATTGAATTTAATTTATATCCAGTAGAGTTTTTCCTTCATTATCATAACGATGTAGAAGACATCTTCAATTTTAGGATACTTTTAAAGGCGTATCTTGGAAAAGATGGTGATCGATTTCTTCATTATACCATCTTCGTCAGGCAAAGTATGCTCAATTAAATCTTCTTCAACGTGCACATCTTCCATGTAATTAAAGTTCCGGTCACAAGTCATGTAATAATCAAAAAAAGTAGAGTCTGATCTCAACTATGATCATCAAACATATTTAAAAGAAGTTTATTAATTAACGAAAGTTAACTATCCAATTAGTTTTATGATTTAAATAATAACACACAAATGAAAAGATATTTCATAAATTTCAAAGGCAGAATTAAGTTGATTTATTTGATTAACAGCATATTCCAATCATAATTTGATGAACTCCTTTCTGCACGAATTAGAACAATTTTCTGGTTGTTAACTGAATATTTTAATTGAATACTCTCAACCAGTATTTATGGTTTATATCTCTTCTGAGTAGTTAATTCGTATGATGCAACCCCCCCCCCCCCCCACACCCAATAATTTAGTGTGCAAAACAATAATTTAAAAGATTTAAGGAAACTCTTAAGTTTTCGAATCGTATCATATACTGAAAGTACACCGGCATGCAATTTAAATGTAAATATAAGCACTAATAATACTTGGGAGAAACCGGCTCTAAGAAAAATCTAGACGAACGAAATTCTCTCTTTTTCATTTTGTTTCAATCGCAAAATCAATAATTATAAAATAATACAGTTAGTATTTTCATTTATAAAAATTTTTGCAAGCAATTAACGACCACCGGCAACCACACAATAATGACCTTGAGCAGTTCTTTCCGAATCGGGAACTGATGGCACAGTACAAAAAAAAAATGCAGCTTTGCTCATTTCAATTTAGTTATTATCTGAATCTTCTAAAAAGATAATAACAGTTTTATACTTTGCTATGTCTTGCAGCAGAGGCATGTTCAAGAAAAGGAAGAATTTCCCAAAGATTGAGAAATTCTTCCCAGAGTTGGGTCTGTAATTTGCTGCCGTTAGAGCAGAATGTTCATACACGAAGGTATCGTTTTAACTTTCTCGTATACGAAGTATACAAAGAGAAAGTATTGTAATCGTCAAAAAATTCGAACTCGAGATTTTCACGAGTCTCCACGTTCTAGACCTCCCTGAGTCCGAAAAACACAATTTTGGAATTATGTCTGTCTGTGTGTCTGTATGTCTGTGAACACGATAACTCGAAAACTATGAAAGCTACGAGGATGAAATTTGGTATGTGGTCTTTAAACATAATTTGTAGGTTTCTATCAAATTTTGGACAAAATCCGTCAACGGGAAGTCTGTCTGTCTGTATGTCCGAAGTCATGTGAACACTATAACTCAAAAACTTGAATAGCTATATGGATAAAATTTGGTACACAGTTTTATCGTCACGAATGTAGGTCCGTATAAAATTTTGGGCCAAATCCGTCAAAGGGTTGACTGTCTGTCGGCCTGTATAATTTACCATTGAAACCAATCCACTATCTCCGCGCGCATGCGTACGGAAGCAATATTTTCTGTGCTCCCGAAAGGAGCGAATTACGTCAGTTTGTCCTTGAGACGGCAAGAGTGAAACCTAGCAGTGTGCGATTCTTTACCTAGATATTTTTCAATCACTATAATGAAAAACCTTCTGATAGTCATTGGGTTCTGGATAACAGTAGGTTCGAATTTTTTTAGCCACGCGGGGGAAGGAGAAACGGCATCTTTTTGGAGAAGTATACGAGAAAGTGAAGGGGAGAACACTCCCGCTGGTTTGATACACAAAACAGATATTTTCGCTCAATTAACGGTTTCATTTTTAATATTGAAGCCTTAAAAGGAATGAGGAAAGGTCCAGTAAACGGGTAGAGGGCAATGAGGTGTAGATGCTTCGGGCGCCATTCTTGAGTGACGGCTTCGAGACCAAATACTCGAGAATTTAGATCGTATTTAGAAGTCAAATAACACGAAGGTAATAGCTAAATGTTCCAGAATTTAGTTCATTTTTACTTTCTCGTATACAAAGAGAAAGTATTGTAATCGTCAAAAAATTCGAACTCGAGATTTTCACGAGTCTCCACGTTCTAGACCTCCCTGAGTCCGAAAAACACAATTTTGGAATTATGTCTGTCTGTGAACATGATAACTATTAGAGATACAGAGATGAAATTTGGTATGTGATCTTTACACATAATTTGTAGGTTTCTATCAAATTTTGGAGAAAATCCGTCCACGGGAAGTCTGTTTGTATGTCCGCGTTCATGTGACTACTATAACTCAAAAACTTGAATAGCTAGATGGATAAAATTTGGTACACAGTTTTACCATCATCAATGTAGGTCCGCATCAAATTTTGGACCAAACCCGTCGGAGGGTTAATTGTTTGTCGGTCTGTATAATAGCATATTTTTAATCGCAATAACTTCTTAACAAAATTATTTACATAAATGAAATTTGGTATGTGGCATTATTACCTTAATCGCAGATTTGTGTCCAATTTTTGTGCCAATCTGTTTAAAAAAAGGCGTTCAAATTGCGTAATTAATTTTTCTAATCCGATTCTCCATGCGATGCATACTGGTAGCAATCTCTGTGCACGCGGAAGTTATTGAGCGAATTACGTCACTTTGTCCTTGAGCCGGCAAGAGTGGAACCTTGCAGTGTGTGATAGATGCGTTTTAATCGGTACGCATCTCTTTCAATTTGATTCTTTACCTAAATATTTTCCAATCACTATAATCTACACTGAAAAACCGTCTGATAGTCATTGGACTCTAGGTTACAATAGGTTCGAATTCTTTTATCCACGCGGGGGGAGGGTAAACAGCAACTTTTTGGAGAAGTATACGAGAAAGTTTAGGGAAGACCACTCCCGCTGGTTTGATTTCTTAAGCACTCTGCTAATGTGCATGATATTTTCTACTACAACTCTCGTTAGTAACTTTGTGACATCAGATCTAAGATATTGTTGGCAAGCTTAAAACCTATCTTAAACGGGTGCAAATCTTTTAGTGACTTACATTAGAAATTTGGTATGTGGTCTTATAATCTTAATTGTAGATCTGTGTCCAATTTTCGTTTCAATCGGTAGAAAAAAAGGCGTTCAAATTGCATATTTGTTTTTCTTTGCCATACTGTGACACAAAAAGAATGTCGCCACGGCTTGGCGCGTTTAGTGCTGGTGTCAGGGGTATACGAGAAAGTTTAGGGGAGACGACTCCCGCTGGTTGAAGTCAAATATCACGAAGATGATGAGTCCGTTACGCGCTGGGGATTTTGCGCGATTCGTTAATTTATGGAATTTGCACACGGATATTAGGTTAACTTTTTTACCATTGGTTGGAAAATTTGGTGAGCAGTCAGAGGCAACAGAGAATACTATTTCTCGATTTGTTAAGAAAGTGATTGATGGATAAGAGTTTTTTTTATGGGATTTTCACCATTTTTTCCCTCAAGAGTAAATTGAAAATTATCTTATAAAGGTACGAAAAGTACATTTTATACATTAAACCTACAATGAAATGAATGAAAAATTTTATACAACTCGGATAAACCTACACAAATGACGTTTAGCCAGATTTATCCAAGAAAAAGGAATTTTTATATTCACCTTTTACAGTAGGCCTCCAACGCTTGCTGGATAATTTTCGCATGTTTATCCAATAAGTCAGGCAGCCACTACTCCCGAATAGTTGAAGGGAACAGTGAAAACAAAAAAAATAACGGAGCAAATGCACTTTTAGGCAGGAAAACAGTGCCTCATGCGGATCATCTGACGGAAGCTGATACGCCGTAAAAGCACTCCACTCTTTTTTTTTTCTCACTCAACGAAAATAATACCTGGTCAGCGAAGGCGCGACTTTCCCCAGCGGATTGCAATGGAACGCACCTCCCGCGTTCTTAGAAAAACGCACGTGCTATTGGGAAAAACTTGCTGCAGTAGCTGGAGGAAGGGTTGCTTCGGAATTTCGCGCCAAAAAGGTGTCCCGTGATGCTATTAACCGCGCCAAATGATGGAATTATACCCGTTCTGGAGATGATCTGCGGTAAAATTAAGTTTCGAAGTCGGTCTGAAATTCCTTTTCACCTTGTATTCAGATTGTATGCTAGGTTTGATTTTGGCAGTAAGAAGTGAAAATATTTTTATATTTCATTTAAATTCCAGATGGATCATTCCTGATTTTTGGAAGATCATCAGGAATCTATCTACAACTGGAAAAGGAGCAATAATCCGTCGAAGAAAAGATTAAGCTAATATCTTGGAATTGAATTGACAAGAAATTTGATGATTTGAGACCTGAAAAATAGAGACATGAACTAATGAATTGTGAAGCTTCTGATAATGATTAAACATACCGAACTTTAGGCTTATTATTTTTTGAAAACTATGAGATTTTTCACTGGATTTTCCAAATTAAATAATTAAAGGGTTTTTAAAAAAAAAAATATAATACTGATTCGTTGACTGAACGAATACCTGACCATTTGACAAGCAGGGTCAATACAAGTAGTTCGCTCTGCATTTAGAAACATAAAATATTAGCCTTTTGTTCATTTAATGTAAATGAAATATATTAGATCAATTACGGGTCACGTTTGGTAATAATTTTTTTTAACTCTAAACATATTTTCAAATGTCATTTTATAACGACTAGTTTCATGAATTCAATTTGAATTTTACTTTCTTTAATTATTATAATATTTTAGATACATTACATTTCAGTTAGGATTTTCTCACGCTTTTCGGTTCACATTCAATTAAAAAAAAAAAAAAAAATCCTTTTATCACTTTTGTAACTTTACGGTGCGGTAGATGGCACGGCTGCAGCTGGAGTTACGGATATATACCTCCATTCTAGTCTACATCCGTCACTCACAAATTGCGCGTTGGAAAATCTTTTCATATTTTAACCTTATGTACTCTTTGATATAATTCTGGATTGCTTGAAAATTCGAAGATCATTGTAATTTGCAGGACCATTACCAGTGCAATAACTGCGTGCAAGCAGGGCACGTGCCATGGAGCGCAATTATAGGGGGGGCTCAAAGTAAGAATGGAATTAGTTGTATTTAAGAAAAGTTCGCAAGATTCGCGAAAGAAATTAAATTATTTCAGCAATGTGTGGGAAAGGATGGATGGAAGAAAGGAAGGATGCAGTCTCCTTTACTGCAGAAACCAACAAGATGCAGCAAAACTACACATAGCTTTATGTTACAGCAGAGGCAGATCAAGATTCAGGTCACAGAGATCTGAGTCATAAAAAATTTTGTATATACTGACAGATATCAAACTGCTTAAGCTTATGCAAAACTAAACACTTTAACTTTATAGACTTTCTCACTGACAATAATCACTTAAAATAATACAATACTTTCCATTAAATTTAATAAAAATACAATGAAATAACTAGACAAAAAATGTCTTCGACCGCGTCAACATCTAAGAATTAGGGCATTAGAAAAGTAGGAAAATTTTCACAACCTGTCAAACCAGAGATCAATATTGTCACGTTTCTATTATTTTTTAAAAAAAGAGAAATTAAGCACAAGCAGTTATAGTGATTTCAAAATCAAATCAGAATTCTGAGCAGCTCTGGGAGGGACTGCAGCCCGATAGCCCCTCCTGGATTCATCACTATTATTGAAGGGGTAGCACTCTTTCTTATATTTCGTCACCAAGGGAAACCAAAACCGCTTCTAGGCGTTCAGAAACGGCTTTATTAGCCCACAAAGCAGACGGATCTTTTCCTTTGTTTAAGGAAAACTCATCAAGTTCATGGGCGTGAATAACTGAACCAATCCAGGTCCGGCGTTTGAACCGGCTGCTGACTGAAAGTGGAAAATCATTTCAAAGAGATGTCCATTTTAAAAATTTGAGTCCCTGTGAGGATAAAATAGATTCGAATTGCATACAAGTGATCGTGGTTTTCACGGTAAGACTGATTCCTTACGGTTTTGGATATCAGGCTACTTCGGAGACAAATAATTAGCAGAAAAGTATTTCCCTGAGTATTCCGAAGTATTATTCTAATTTCAGTAAGCAGAGAGTGAAGCGCGGAAATCAGCTATCTTTTTTTTTTGTGCGGTTGGAAAAAAGAGTCCAGCGGCACTGAAGATGAAATTTCTTTTTTTTTTTAGCTTCATCTTTACATATTTTTTTAAATTCTGAATATTTACATATAGCATAAATTTTTATACTGAAAATGCAGTAGTGATTTATTTTTTAAATTTATTTCGCAAAAGCCAGATGCAGTTATTGTTTTACTTAGTGGTCTAGATTAGGCTGTTTTTAAAATATTCATATAATGCTATGATATATAATATTATTCAGTATAGTACAATATTAATTTAATATGGTATAATATTATATACAGTAATTATATGACATTATACAATATTATTCAGTATAGTACAATATTATTCAATATGGTATAATGTGCTACAGTGACTATACTTGACGTATCCAATATTATGAAAAAAAAACGTATGTACAGTATTGAAAAAAAGTCTTAGAAGTGTTACACTGTTTTAAATGTTAGGAAAATATTGTACAATATTACTTTTTCCCGAATTTTATGTTATAAGACTAATAACTTGCGCTACGTGGGTAGACTGATAAAATACAGAGAAAGTGAAAGAAGAAGAAAGATCGCGTGAAACTTTTAAAAATGCTATGCAGAATAAATTTTATCAGACAGTATGAATACACAGAGTAAAGATAAATTAATACAACTTCCTTAAGTAGATTATCGAAAACAAATACATAATGAAGGGTCTTCACTGGGAATTCTGGGAATTCTGACTTTCTTTCTTCACTGAGTTAAGATTATTCTCACAAGCCAATTTTACTGTCAAAACAAACCTCATTACTAATTTGGCTTTACTGTCAAATCGGTAATATCACTGCTCAACCTACAAAAGGAAATTAATTAAATATAGCAGTCACTTGTTTACGTATGTGTTTGTAATTCTTATATTTGAAAATTACGTACTCAAGCATTTTAGAACGAAAGTATTGCATGTGTTTTGAGTGCAAGATCTTTTTTGGAGAAAGTGACATTGCTTCAAACTGGAGTGGGTGATTCAATTCACCTTAATAAGCTAGAGTTTTTAAGATTTTCAGTGATTTGATGCCTTTTGTAAAATCTTAAATTCACACTAGAAAAGCATATCTTTCATTAATTTTGCTTGAATAGCAAGATTTTTAAAATAATTTACATTTAAATGCGATAGAATTGCAAAAGAAAGTAAGATTTAAAATTCAAATTGTGAAAAATATATCAAACGTTCTACTAGATTTTACGGCAGATGTTTTTTTCCAATAAAATGATTCTCAAATAAATAGCAAGATTCTTCCTTGTACTTTTTTCTATTGAATATTGCTTGTAAAAATAATTTTGAAAGTTATTTTATATTCACTTGATAATAATTAATTCTCAAAATGATATTATCATGCCCATTCCTGAGATTCTTTGAATATGATGTCAATAATGTGTACCTTTCATTTTATTTCAATAATGTAGGTATGCAAAAGACGCTTTTGCAAAATCTCTTCAATTTAGGTACAAACAAATCAGCCAATTTTAGTGCTTTAATTTTAATTAAAATGTCGAGGATAAAACTATCGACTCGATAAGTTTTGGAATGATGTCTTTGCCTATGAGCCTTCCAAATTGGAAACCTAATCTTACCCAGTCATGTTCAACAAAAGGCTTATAACTTTGCCGTCAGATTGTTTTCCTCCTCCGTTGTTGCAATGCGTTAAATTTGAAATGTTTAATTATTATATTATTTCTTATTTTAGTTTATTAGTACTTTGTTCTTTTTTACTTTAATTAAAAGCGTACATGGAATTTTCCTTAAGACGATTTTTGTCGATTTCGTTTTATATTGATTAAAATTAAGTAAATATAAGAATTATAAAACCACTTTCCTGCCAAGCAATCGGCATATTTATCATGCTTTCACCTTATTTTGAATGGTAATGTTAGCTACTTTCAAACCTCAAACAAGAATTGATATATTTATTGCAGTAAGCGCTATAAGTTTGTTAAGGATCATTTTGCAATGAAACACAAGACAAGGAAGTTAAAATTGTCTGATACAACATTACGATTCAAATGCCATTTCAAATTGAAAGAAAGAAAAAAAAAAGATGCGAAAATCTCTTTAAGTGGAAGGAAGATAACTGAACGAAAAAACATTTATAGATGGATTTTACAGAAACCATGGTAAAGCTCATCCCTGTTTCTCCAAAAACTATTAAGAGCATAATCTGGTATTGGACTCCTGGGAATTTTAATCAATGCTATTTTCCTTCAGTGAGAGCCCTCTCTTACTAAAATAAACGCTCAGAAAAATGGTTTCAGAAAAAATTTGAAATCACCTTTCAAAAAGATAAAGAAGGAGAGGACGCAATTTTGAGTATTTTCCCTGGGCGCCATTTTATGTGAGTACATACTGGAGTTACATTTATGAATGATCCTGCGCCCCAGAACAAAACTTTGCAAAGCTGCGCATCACTCACCCTCGCTAAGTGCTAAATTTTTGTTAATTTTCATCTGCTCTATACCCTCTCGTAAACCTCTTCTTGTATTTTTCCCTTTCCACAGATTTATACATTTTATATCTTCGTATATAAAAAAGAATTGTCCTCGTCAGTCACTATATGACAAACTGTATCCAGAGCAGAGCGCAATGTAACTTTGGAGAGCTCTGATTGGGACAAACCCGAATCTGACTAACTGTGCTTTTGCTTGTTTGTTTACCTCTGACCATGCCCTGACTGATTCTTTCAACTAGCGATGAGAATGTTATTTATGTAACACACTTTATGGCTATTCAAATTCCAATCTTCCCCTTCTTTGTAAGAGCCAAGTTGTTAAAATCGTTGAAAGATGAAACCATCACGTTCAAACAACCTTAAAGTGTTTTTTTCAGATGTGTATTCATGGATAGAAGAATATGGAAGAACATCGGACACGAAATGGAATCTTCGATCTTCTACAAACCATCTGGAACAAGGCTTGTGCGCTGACATTAGCAATAATTATTTCAAATCATTATCTTTTAGATAATATATGACTTGTAATCCTATATCGGCATTATTTTAATACTTATATTTATCTTGGTTAAAACTAACTATTAAGAATATAAATTTTAATGTTTCAGATCTGAATGAAGCAATAATGACAAATCTAGCGACATTAAATCAAAAGAGAAAAGATTCCCCTTTGAAAACAAATTGGGCAATATCTTGGAGAAAAAATTAGCATTTAGAGTTTTAAGAACTATAAACAAGATACGTGTCTCACTGTTTATGCGATGTGCAGAAGAGTGACGTCAGATTCGCTTGTCCAATCAGAGCCCTCCAAAGTTACAATGGTGCTCTACTCAGTACAGAATGCCTATCTGCGTCCAGTCCATCGCTCGCCCGCAAGTGCTCTGTAGTTGTCAGTTATCTATACATACAGCAATAACAATTCCGTAATTTTTTAATCGGAAGAAGGATTATTGAATTATTTTTTTATTTACGCAACAGATTATTTAAAATCTAATTTTAAACTAAATTCAATTTTTTAACAGCAATACGTAGC
>BGPR01047084.1:0-11878 GCA_013235015.1 Araneus ventricosus
GAGAATTTTCTTCCTCTTATAAACGATAAAAGTGGATTCCTAAATTTCTCTTCCTATCAATATGAGCGGTGCTTCAAATTCTTGAGTTGATAGGGGGGGGGGGGCGTTATGGCATTGGTTCTATTGAAAACATTGTTTTCTTTGCTCTGAATCATCTCCTCACTTTTTTGCAAGATTTTTGAGACACACCATACAATAAAGACTTTTTTTGTTGAAAAAACAAGAATTATTTGCCAAAATCATTGAGCCAAAAGTGTAGACGGAAATGATTACAAAGGTTTTTTTTTTTCGTTTTGTTTTCTTTGTCGCCAACTTTTTTGGGAGGAGCAAATAAGTCACCTGTTTACTTATATATGCAGTGATAGTGTGCTGTTCAACACTCCGTAATGTAACAAGTAAGAAATTCAAGAAATGTTAATTGCTAAACCAGTTTATTCATCGTGTATAACGGAATTTTTATCAATTGGCATAGCAATTACCACAATATTTCATCAATTTATTAATTAATTATGTCATAAACTCATTCTTCGCAACGAATGTGTTTGTGTGAACAGTTTGTAATAAAATTTTTAATAGAAATTGCTCACCTTAACCCGTCGCGCACGTCATATTGACGTGCATCGAATTATCGCTGTTTTAGACTTAAACTAAAATTTAATCATTAATTAACCTTATAATTTGACACAAAAATTACGTAGAATCCATAAGCATCTCAAGTATTCTATGCCTTCTGAGAGGAATGAAAACGAAACGGGAGACCCTTTCCAGAACAGGAGGGGTCATCTTAATAGATAGCAAAGAAAATGCTGCTATCAAAGGATTAAAAATAATTTTAAAAAATAATTCAATTGCATATTATAACAAAATCGACTTGTGGGTGTACGTGAATGCAGTCCAATAAGCAGGACAAAAAAATAAAGCTCTTTACTTTACAGGTATTCTAAGCAAAGAAACGTAACACTAGTATTAAAACAGCACTTGTAAAAGTTCACAACAGAGATTGCCAATAAATCTCAACACAGCGCTCAAAGGTTTCCTATTAGTTCACCAACTTGCTTGCAGATCAAAATCCAACTGACTCTCCTTAGCTTGAGAGCTTGCTTTTATACTTTTTCAACAGAAATTGACTTCATTACATAGGAAGTGACGTAATCTCCAGGAAGTTCATGAAGCCGGTAGAAATAGGTTGAAAGTTCGAGGTCCTTCTAGAAAATTCCTTTTGTCGCCAAATTTATCGATCGCCAAGATTAGCACTTCAGGGAAACGACTTTATAGCTTTGTAACAATATGTAGATTAGCGTAGTTTATTGACACTGCATCAAAAATACTCGAACAAAATTGTAAATTTTAATCTTTGCTCATAAGTGTCGGATTCCAGCAACGAATTGCAGAGTTTCTATACTTAAATCTGAATAAAGTCAATATGGTAATGTATTTAAAAGACAAAGATCACTTAGACACGCTTACAGTATCTCACGTGTCCTTTTCGTTTTTATATAGATTGAAACAACAATAAATGTCTAAAATAATGATCTTTCTTCTACTTTAGACGTTAAAACATTCTTACGTTATGGAATTAACCCTTTGCACACGGAAATGTAATTAGATCGGATATTTATTCACTGCTTTACAAGAGCTTATATTATTGCTTTGGAACTTAAAAATATCTTTATGAAAGTTCATTTTTCCTGAAAAATCATCTTACAACTTTGTAGGTAGTCTTTTAACCATGAAGTCAAGAAACGTTGAAATGATACACCATCTAGAATGGTGACTCAGAGTCACCTCTCGAGTGCAGAGGGTTAAAATAGAGCAAGGTGTGCGAATTTTATATTCTTATCGGAAAGCTTCTCTCTTTTCATCGATTTTATCGATAAATATATCCAGAATCGATAACTATTCATATGGTAATTTAGTCCAATGTTTTCGAATCTCGAAGCAAAAGCTATGCTTGAATTTTACAACTGTTTGGAATCCAGACTCAAAAAATTACAAATGAAACTATTTCTATATTTGGAAATACTAATAGGCATCCGAATCAGGTAATAATAATAGAATGAATGATCAACGACACTTTTTACCACCGCAAACTGGCGCCAAGAATAAAATAAAACTCCGACTTCCACCGGATTCCCCCTATTCGAAATGGATATTCCCTAGCATAACCAGTTCCTATAGCGACCGCCGTAAACTAGACAGTTTGGCGGCCACAGTTCTCGTGGCGGACAGACAGAACTAATTACTTCTCCAAAATATTAGTAAACAAATTATACTGCTGCATGTTTCAAAATTAATAGCTATACGTAAATAGTTTGTTGTGCAACGGATTGAATTTGGTACAATTTTGCAAAGCAAACTACATACATGTATGGTCTGCAACAATAATTATAAAGTCTTAATATATTTATTGATCCCCGCGGAAATTACTACATAAAATTATGCGATATATGAATGGTAATTTTACTTTCTCTTTTATTAAGTATAAAAAGGGAAACTATTGTAATAGTAAAAGAATTCTACCTCGAGATTTTAATAAATCTCCAAATTTAAGATCTCTCGGGGAGATATACCAAAACATTTTTGAATTATGTCTGTCTGTTGCTCTGGAAGTCTGTGAACACGATATCTTTAAAACACCAATATACTCTTGGCGCAGTATGGCCAAACATGGCTCTTGTGAACACGATATATTAAAAACACCAAGACAGACGTTATAATATAACCCAACCAACCGACTCAAAACACCTAGAACTAAATGGATGAAATTTGGTTGTGGACGTGAGTTGTGGGTGCACACCAGCAGGAGTACGTTATGACCTTTCACTGATTCTCGGGCCCCGGTGGCCTAGTGGTAATGTCTCGGTTTTGAGGCAGGTGGGTTCCATGTTCTAAATTCGATTTCACTGAAGATCCGCCGTGTATGGTGCCTGTTGTGGGTTAAATCATACTCAGTGACCATAGGTCCTCACGCTGGTGTGGTGTGGAAGTTTGGAGGGGCTGGTGACGGCTCAGGTGTCGGCCTCGTCATGTAACTACTGTTCAAAACAACCATCGTGTTGCTTCCCAACGGGACATTGATATAACTAAGCTTCTACTGATTCTTTGTACTAACGTAGCTAAATTAGCATATTATTTTAACGTGGGTATGCTCGAAGGCTGGATACTATCTGTAAATTGATACATGTTGGATGCAAAAATCATTAAAATTCATTAAAATTATTCTACAGGGATTCTTTTGAACCAAATTTGGCACGTTCTTGTGAAAGTAGGTGCTCACTAAAAATGTGTTTTTCGTAGTTCTAATTAGGTTTTTAATTAAAAATAAATCAAATTTGAAACTTTTCTCAATTCATTCAACATCATTTCATTCAACAATTTCGGAATAAATAACAGCAAAAAAACTACGATATTATTCAAGCTTTGAATTAAAAAAAACTATCTCTTCTGTAATATCAATTTAATTTCTGCGCAGTTATTCTCTAATCTTATAAATTTTTAAAAATATTTTACAACAATAATTTTCAATGTTTTAGTCACTGCGTTTATCTGCACGAGCGTTGCGACGATATTAAATGCATTTTTTTTGTAAGTTATCGCTGCTCTACAAATAAGAATAAAGTTTCTAGAATAATATAAAGAGAGACGAATCAAGCCTAAAACATTATCATTACTCAGAACATACACAGGCATCTGGTTGTTTAAAATACGTTACAACATTGCAGAATGATATTATGGATTGGAATACTTTTAAACTTTTTCCGACAAGTTGAGTTTCGTCGATTAGTAAGCAACAACACGAAGAATATTCAGTTTAGTTATATAAACGTCTAGTTTTGAAGAAACACGAGGGCTATTTTGGGATGATCCTCGTTATTAGAACCGACGTCAGATGACGAGGACGACACATGAGCTGACACACACTCTCCAAACTTCCGAACCACACCAGTGGGAGGAAGTTTGACCACTATGTATGATTATGAACGTGCAACAGGCCCCATGCACAGCTCAATTCTGTCAAATTTTGGACAAAATCCGTCCACGGGAAATCTGTTTGTCTGTCCGCGGTCATGCGAGCATTATAACTCAAAAACTTGAATAGCAAAATGGATAAAATTTTGTACACAGTTTTATCATCATAAATGTAGGTCCGTATAAAATTTTGGGCCGAATCCGTCAAAGGGTTGACTGTCTGTCGGTCTGTATAAATTACTTTTGAAAAGAATCCGTTATCTCCACGCGCATGCGTACTGGAAGCAATCTTCTGTGCATGCGAAAGCTATGGAGCGAATTACGTTAGTTTGTCCTTGAGCCGTCCAAGAGCGGAAAATTGGTACGCATCTCTTAGAAATTTATTCTTTATCTAGTTTTTACTTGCATACTGGAAGTAATTAATCTCTCTGCGTGCATTACTGGAGCTAGCTAGAAAAAATATATTGCTAAGTTTAATACATACGCATCTCTTTCTATTTGATTCTTCACCTAAATATCTTACAATCGCTATAATCTGCAATGAAAAACCTTCTGATAGTCACTGCATTCTAGGTTACAATAGGTTCGAATTTTTTATCCACGCAGGTTGAGGGGAAATGACAAATGTTTTATGTATTTTTTGGTTGTTTTTTGCGACAAGATTATGTGGTGTTCCAAATGGGAAAGGAAAGAAAAGGAAAAATGATTTTTGATTTTTTAATGGTATTTTGATAGCTTTTGTTGTACCGTGGTTCTTCTCTGATTTTTTGCTTTTGTAGGAAATTATTGTAATAACTTACCATATTTTTGTGTGATTTTTTTATTTTTGTTATTTTGTCGCACACGTCGGTGCTTTTGTGTTTGTTTCGTTTTTTTGCTGCATTGCTTTCCGCTGCTTGTACGTAGTGTGATATTTTATACCTTCCAGATGGGAAGGTTTGCTGTCTGTACACTGTTTTATAAGTGAGCAATCAATTCTCTTTCACACTGAGTTTGACTCTTCGTCGTGAATCCCTGTAGACTCTATGCCGTATGGGTGAGTCGATGGACGTGGGTTGTGGATGCACACCAGCAGGAGTACGTTATTATCTTCTACTGATTCTCGGGCCCCGGTGGCCTAGTGGTAATGTCTCGGTTTTGGGGCAGGAGGGTTTCATGTTCTAAACTCGATTCCACTGAAGATCCGCCGTGTATGGGGCCTGTTGTGGGCTAAATCATACTCAGTGGCCAAACATCCTCCCCCTGGTGTGGAAGTTTGGAGAGGCAGGTTCCGGCAGAGGTGTCGGCCTCGTCATGTGACCGGTGTTCCGAACAGCCATCATGTTGCTTCCCAACGGGAAATTGATATAATTAAGCATTTACTGATTTATTGTACTAACGTAGCTAAATTAGCATATTATTTTAACATGGACATGCTTAAAGGCTCGATACTAGCTGTAAATTTCTACATGATGGATGCAAAAATCGTTCTACAGGGAAGGCCTTTGAACCACATTCGGCACGTAGTTACTTCTTCTGGAAGTAGGTGCTCACTAAAAATGTGTTCTTCGAAATTTTAATTAGGTTTTCAATCAAAAATGAATTAAATTTGAGCATTTTTCTTCAACAACTTCGGAATAAATAACTGCAAAAAAACTCAATCCTATTCCACTTTGGAATTCAAAAAACTATCTTTTCTGTAATATCAATTTAATTTCTGTGCAGTTTGTCTCTAATCTTATAAGCTCTCAAAAATATTTTACAACAATAATTTTCAGTGTTTTAGCCACTGCGTTTATCTGCACGAGCGTTGCGACTATATTAAACGCATTTTCTTGGAACTTATCGCTATTCTATAAATAAGAGTAAAGTTTCTAGAATATAAAGACAGACGAATCACGCGTCAAATATTATGATTACTCATAACATACACAGGCATCTTGTTGCTTAAGATACGTTACAACATTGCAGAATAATATTATGGTTTGGAATACTTTTAAATTTTTTCCGACAAGTTGAATTTCGTCGATTAGTAAGCAACAACACGAAGAAGATTCAGTTTAGTTATATTAACGTCTAGTTTTGAAGAAACACGAGGGCTGTTTTGGGACGATCCTCGTTATTTGAACCGACGTCAGATGACGAGGACGACACATGAGCTGACACACACTCTCCAAACTTCCGAACCACACCAGTGGGAGGAAGTTTGGCCACTATGTATGATTGAACGTGCAACAGGCCCCATGCACAGCGGATCTTCATTAAAATCGGATTTCAAACTTGGAACCCAAAGGCCCAAAGCCCAGTCATTGCCACTAGGCCACCGCGTTCGCCCAAGTGTTGAGGTAACACGAAGGATATTTCAGTACGTACCTCGTAAATTTGAACCTTGGTCAGATGTCTAGCATGATACCTGAACCGACTCCAGATCTCAAAATCTCCGCGCCACACCATCGGGAGGACATTTAACCCATATAGATTTACGGGCTTATTCAACATGATCAGCGGTTAAAAGGGAATTTACACGAACAAGCGAATGATGACCGAAATGATCAACTTTATGTATACACTAACTGGCGAGTTGGCGAGAAACTCGTTTTCCTAGAAGGCTGAGGGAAATTTTTCAAATCGCCAACAAAAGAGAAATTGAGATACCAAAATAGCAATCCGCTAGGATATAAATTTGTTGACGCGTTTCGGTCTGTTTTCGCATTATGATCGCAGAACCATTATTTGACCGCTGATCATGTTTTAGCCATTGATGGTGAATAATGCCGATAACAATCTCACAGCGAGCGAGGCTGACTAAAATTTTTCCCTTAACAGCGACGAAAGCCGGTCTGAGGCGGTTGATTTCATCTAAGGGGAGGTGAGGGTCTGGTGGGGTAAATGACCACCCAGTTTGGGAGAGTCCAATTCATGTCGCTTCCTCCTAATCCTTCGGGGTTTAAAGGGGCTAGGAGAAAAAAGTAGCCTCGGGATAAAAGTGTTAACATGCACCGGAAGCTCTTCTGTGTAATCGGGGTTCGAACCAGGAACATTCCCGCCCAGAAGCCAAGACTTGACCACAATGCCACGTGGAACTCTAGCCCTGTATGACGAACGATTATTTTTAGCGCACCATAAGCAAATTTGGATTTTTGAGCCTTAACGTAATTAAACCAATCTTTACTTATCTACTACAAGATATGTTAATTCTGAATTCATGTACAACATACATAAAAAAAGACATACCTAAATGAGACATATTTCATCTAATTTCACATTTTCAATTTTTACTTTTCAATTCATGCTAAATTTTTGAAATGAAATTTTAACTACAGTAGAAAGCAACTCGCCACGAAAATAAAAAAGAACTGACATAAATAAAAGGTAATGATTTCATAATCCAAGAATAGCAGATATTCATTGCGTTATCGTATAAAAAGTACTCGAGTACTTATTCCGGGACTTATCTCCTTAATTTTGAGCCATAATGAGGCGAGGAGGAAGACACTTGAGCATGCGTTCATTTAAAAATATTCCGTATCGTACCCGTGAGAGTGTTTATCCTACTATGCATATAATCCGCTCCAGACAGCCACACCCAGCATATGTCTGATGGAATCGGGTTCTAAATCCAGCCAATATTATTCTTCGAAAGAATGAATATCACGTAAACAAAAGATATCACCTGATTTCAACTCTTCTAAGACATTATTGAGCAATCTTTTGTTCCTTTCTCTTTACGCGGTGTTGACTCAAGGTTCAAATAAGAAGAAATATTTTCTAAAGATATTTTAATAAAAAAATTTGTAACTTGCTGCATTCTACCTTAAGAATTACTATTTTAAGTTGAATGTTTCTGGCAGTAATCATACTACTATGCGCATGCGTTGACCACTGTCTGTCAAAGATGTATACGCCTACATGAATTAGAGAGGATCAGTAAAACAAAATGTATGCAGCTGTTTTCCACGATATGGGCCGATTTAAATAGGCTTTTGTATCATATAATAGACTTTATAGTTACTAATTCTTCGAAATATTTAAATTTTTAATAAATATTATTCTTCGAAAATTTTTATTTTTAAATTATTGAGTTAATACTGTCTGAAAAACAAAGCCTTGTGCGAGAGTATAAAGAAAGGTCTCGATTTCGGTAAAGAAAGCTCGGTTTATTCAGGACACATGTCTCATGTTAGTGACGTTTGCAAGAAAACTTTTAAATCAGCACTTAACTTGAAAAGGGAGAACACAACTCAAACAGGTGAAGGACCTCCTCGTATTGAATTATGCAAAAAGCCTTTTATGCAAAAGGGTGATTAAAATGTTCATTAACGTAGTCACAGGAAAGAAATGGCTTATTCATGTGAGGTATGAGGTAAAACGTTTACTTCCAAGTCAAGCTTTGTAACGCGTGAAAAATTCCACAGAAATGAAAGGAACTACGCTTGTGATATTTGCAAGAAAGCATTTATTCTGAAACATTATTTAGATGCACATCATCTGATTCACACTCAAGAGAAACCGCAAGTTTGTGTTATTTGCAATAAAGCATTTTCGCAGAAGAACCATTTAACCAAACACTACAGAATTCATACGAAGGAGAGACCATATTCATGTGATGTGTGCGGTAAAGCATTTTCTAGTACGAGCATCTTAACTTTCCATTACCGAATTCATAAAAAGGAGAGACCTCATTCTTGTGAGGTATGTGGTAAAGCATACTCACGAACGAACCACCTGAATCGACACTACCTGACGCATACAAAAAATCAGTGTTAATCTTATGAGGCGAGTACCAAAACGTTTTCTCAGAACAAGAATTTGAGCAGACATTCCCGAGTTCGAGAAAAATAGGGGTTGGATGTTTGTAACATATTTAGAGACATATTTTTTTTATTTTTCAGCTATGAAGATTAATCTGATTGACAATATTCTAAAATTTCCAAATTATTTTACTGCTACAAATATATTATCAGCTTGGATTTTTATCATATTTTTATATTCTTAAGATACGACGAAGTGATTGATATTTGAAATAAACTTCTTGGTACAAATCTTCTTTTCACTAAACGACAAGTTGTATTCTCCTCTTTTCAATATGCTAGAAACATTTTCCGAGGAAGTGTCAGTGAAGATTCGCTGTTTGGTTTTCAGCAGAAAATAAACTCTGTTCGTGATCCGCAAGTTCCTCCTAGATGCTATTTTAACTCGTTCGTAAAGTTAACTAATGTTATTATGCTATTTGTTAGGACACCTAAGCTGCTTGAATAGCATTTCGCGTACAAAAATGTGCGGTGTTTGTGCGTTTTAGCTTGTCTCGAACTTGGACGGGATATCACGCTTTGTTCCAGAAAGTACAGCGGTATGTGCCGCATTGTCCACGAACGTGTTAATATTGAACGCTGAAAAGATGGTGAAAGTATTTAAGATATAATATAAAAGAAATTTTGTTTTCCTGAGATATTATTTGAAAGCTTGGAATCGACTACCTTTTGTTTTGCGAGTACAAATTGGGCCAGCTTTGTCTTCTAGATTTGAAAATTTTTTAATATTTTTCTCTGTATTTCCATTAGTGTTTGTATTAGATTTTAGACTTAGATTTTTGCTATCTGTATATTTGGTTTGTTTTCTATATACCTGGTTGGTAAATTAGACACGCATCATTAAAGTGAATTAAATACGTATTATCCCTCAGCTGATTTCTTTATCTCGTTGTTAATGGCTAAAACATGTTAACTTTATAAATACAGATCAAAATTTTCTTTAAAGCCTAAGCCTTCTATTACAGAACGATGATATATCGTCTTTAGCAACACTTGCGAAAAGTGCCTACGACGATATATCGTTCCATATGCGATGGGTCTTATTATTCACATCGCGAAAGAACTCCATCTCAATATATATTCATAAAACTTAATAAATGTTTTAATTTCCTTTCAAAAGAAATAAAAAAATTATGTATGGACTTGTTGTTATATTCCATGCTGGTTGGTACCGAGACTGCACATACTCTAAAGCGATGGGGTAGAAATTCGACAAGTGTCACTGTATTGAGATCGTAATCACAGGATTTAGATAGCTGTTAAAAACAGAATATCTCCACGATTTCCTGATGTGCAAATACTGTTTGTAAAAGAGAATTGATTTTTCTGTTTTTCCATAATGTTTTATATTTGTTTCATTCCTATGATTTTCAACAAATATTGAAATACAATTGGCATTAATTTATTCTCCGTGTATTTCGTCATATGCTCCTTTTACAATTTTGTAAACCTCATTCTTATTTTGTTTTTCATGAGATTTTCCGCAAACCTTAGGAAATTCGTCAAATTGATCCGGCAATCTTCGCATATGTCCGGCAAACTTTCGGTCGGGACTAAAATGGTTAAGAGTAAAGGTAGGAAAGAACACAAAATTCATACACTCGAAAACACCATCAGAAATCGGATCGAAATCAATGTGAAGCGGCAAGAGAGACTCGGCCTCTAGCGGGGTTGAGCACTCCAAAATTCATTTGTGCATTTCAGGCGTTGATTCGGACTCGAAGAAGCTGTTGAAGAAAGGTTGCGACCTTTAGGCAAATGAAACTTTTGGCTCAACAGACTTTAGGAAAAAAAGATATTATTGTCCATTTCTTAATAACTACCGACAAAACCATTTGTCCTTGTTTTTCTCATTCAAAAAATTGGAAAAAGTTACCTCTGAAATATCTGAAAGATCCGAGCAAACACAAATTGTGTCATTCTTTTTTAAGGAAAATAAATTTTCGAATAAAGTGCTCCTTGTTTTAAAATGACTTTTAAAATTCGCTGTATTATAAATAACGAATTAAGGCATTTAAATGCGTATTTTGTACTTCCAAACATGAAGCTCCCTTCAGAGCAGCCAATTTTCCACGGAACGGAGGAGAGGCTGCTGTTGAGAAGATTCACTGAGACTATTTCTTCTACAAAGATATTGATGAAATGCTTTGATTCTGTCTCTATGAAGCAGGTTTATAACTTTTGACTTGAAAATAACTTTTTCCTTGACAGTATCAAGAACTTATATAAGCTTCATACTATTGCCTGTTATATGTGTAAGCATATTTAATATTTATGCCTGACAAAAGCATGACTTTAGCTTATTTATTGCTATAACAGTGTATGATATCAGATAAGTGGCAACAGTCAGAACTTTGAATTTGATTTACAAAATAAGAGACGAGTACGGTTAAACGATGTTACGATGAACGCAGGTACGAAGTGTAATAGTTGTATTTTAATGTTCTAATAAATGCTTGTTTAGTCTTTGAAGAAGTTTTTTTGTTTGTTTGAACCTCGGACAAAATTATGTTTTCCATTCAAACCGAGAAATCTCATCGCGGAAACATGGAGAAGTAGGACTATTTGCGCCATCTCTTAGCAATATTGAGAAATACTGAAAATAATCGCGGAATAGAACGAGACTCGGAAGTAGACAAATTTACTCTAAACGATGCAATCTTTCTCTTCACCGCATGTCGCCAACCAAGAAGGGGTTCAAGAGTTACACTCCAGGAACCCTAGCCTGACGAGCGAACCAGTCAATCGCATTCCGTTCATTTTACGAGGATGGATACAGACAAGAGTTTACAAAGGTAATAAAAAATTCTTTATTAAAATTAAACAGAAAATACAAAAGGGAATTAAGAGGCATACTTGCCGATCACTTTTCCACATAATCACCAAATCTATTTAGGGATTTATCTGAACGCAGGACCAGATTGTTTTACTCGACTTGTCAGAAATCGCGTCCTGTCCATTGAGCGAGTTTGCGGCAACTATTTTCACATCACTCTCTGAAGAGAACCTTGTTCTAGATAAGTGTTCCTTCAATTTCGGTAAAAGGAGATAATCATTGCGTCATCGTGAAACTATCCGAAGCAAACGCCCTGACATGTTGAGTGATGGTGTCATCCTCC
>BGPR01047085.1:1748-11877 GCA_013235015.1 Araneus ventricosus
TCTAATCGTTTCTTCTAGTAATTTTGAAATACTCGACATATACATAGAAAGTGGCCGAGAGAATAATTACCATTGTCTGCTAAGCAATATTCCCTTGACTATAAAGGCCGGAGACAAAAAAAATTTCGAAGAGATAAAAGTTGATTTTTCCCCCATTATTCCCAAGATCTTTTCGATAAGCAATTACAAGCAGATTCTCTTTCAAGATGAATTATTTAACGAAACTCATTAAAACACAATAATTCATTGCTTTTACCTGTTTTTAAGTGGACAGTTTTATTTTTGCTTGCGCATAACGGATTTTTTTGTTTAACCCTTTCTTAGGCAGCGGTAAAGTATACTTACCACCAAATTCATCAATTTTTAAGGTTTTCGTGTGTTCTGGTCAATTCGTTTTTGATGAAACGAAATTCTAGATGTACTAGTTTCCTAACCTAAACCTTCTCAAACCTAAACGAAGTGTCTTGACTCGATAATCTCAATCCCAAATTTATTTTATTATACCAGGACTAGAAAAAATGGTCCTTTAACCCTTTCGCGTTCAATTTTTTATTTAAAACCCACACCAGGCCGGCCTACCCAAAAGGGTGTAAGGCCTTTAGCAGACCGGCGGGGAAATACATAAAAAATACAAAAAAGTCGATATGATACGACAAACATAAAAGTATCACAAACACAGCTCAGAACGTTACAAACACTGCAAAAAATAAATGGAAACAACAAAAGTAAATTAAGTAAACCAAATCGCACACACACAAGGGAAAAAACAGCCAAATGCGCCATCAATTGATAGTACATTTAAAGATAACTATAAATCAATTCAATTTTGTTTTGTTTTAATCACCAGCTCTGGAGCCAACACTAAAAATATTCAAAATATTTAAAAAGAGGAGCCCCAGAATAAGTAAACCACAAGTACAAGCTCAGCACAATATACCAGTGAAAATAAGGAGGCAATAAAAATTTTTGAAAGGTATCATTAAAAATCTACAAAAGGGGAATTAAAAACAGACCCCTTGTTTCTCACCAGTCCATAAAATAATAAAATCCACGTCAGTCAAACAACAATAAAAATACAAGAATAAAATTATCGAATTTTAAAAATAAAAAGGATAAAAACAAGGTTGCAATTCAGATTCCCAAACGGTTTCGCGTTCATTGGTTTCGCAGTGAAACCACACATTGAGCATTTGTTACTGTGCATGGGCGAAACGTAGCGCAATGTTTCTTTCATAACTTAACAGCCAGACATATAGGCCAACTTATATAAAAATTCCAGTTCAATACCGTTAGTATTCACAAAGATATCGGCATTGCGAGAGCTAAATTGCTTTTGATCTCCAAGAGCAGGGAAATGATGAGGGATCTTGCACAAATTCATATTTTTCAAAATTGAATCTTCGAAAATAATATTGAATTTTATGAAGGTTGAATATCCAGAATACTCACGTATACTTATAAATTAAATACGCAATTTAAACTGCATTTCGATGATGACTTTCTCCGAGGAAAATTAGCCCGTTACCCCGTTCATTGGTTTCACACTGAAGCCACAAAATTCTTGAAAATAAATTCTAATTTTTTCCTTTACATATTTATGATCAGTTGCATGTCTAATGCTCATTTTTGAAATAAATTCAGTAATTTTCAAAACGAAACATGTAGTGAACTTGAAAGGGTTATGTTTCAATGACTAGAGTTCTTGGTATGTTTTTTTCATGTCTTCTGCGCTGCTGTTATACCGCCATTTTTTTTTCTCAAGGGGAAACAGTAACATTCTACAAACCGTCATTTTTATTGCAAGGTGTCCAAAAATGTTTACCCTGATTTCATCACACTCAATTACACTCATTATTTTCTTCTGCAGTTGCGTTGGTCTAATTTTCAACATACATTTTTCAAATCGAAATGAAATGCAGATTCGTCATTAGCGGTGATTTTAATCTGAAAAAAATGACTTCTACAAACGAAGCAGTGTGTGTCTTGTGGCTGGCTTAGACGAAATCATCAGAAACAGTGGAAAGGAAATTTCAAACTGGTTGTAAAGTAGATAAAATCCTGAATGCAAAAAACTTCAGAAACAGTTGTAGTACGTTAAAAACTGAGATACAGACTACAGTTTTGTAATTTTATGCTTGACTTATGAATCAAATCGAATGTCTTAAATTAAAACTCTGTCAACTTTGCAATTCTCTGCAAAATACATCTGAGTAAAGGGTGGCCGTAAATTATTGCACCCATTTCAAAAATTAATAAAAATCTAATAATGTTACAACTGCGATTTCTTTTAGTGAGAGAGCAAATAAAGTGTTCTTCAGATAGGTGGCATACGATTACGGCGTTCTGAATTTGCTACAGCGAGAGATTTCCATATGCAATGGCTACCGTTTAGCAGAAGCTGATGCTCGTTTTCTGGTTTCCTTTGTCAGTTTTTCTTCAATACCTCGAAAATTATTCAGTTTTCGAAATCCAATTGATTTAACAAATTGAAGAGCGTACAATTCTCTACAAATACATCCTTTTATTCAATTCCTACTATTAGTTCACACTCTCCCTATATATATTTATTTATATATCTTGTTCAAATTTTCAATCGTTAATAAAATATTTTTTATTCATCCACTCAAGTTCAAATACATTTTTTAAAACTTGTAGTGGTTGGCACTTGATGTTAATACAATTTTTTCAAATATTAATTCATTAATTAATTTTAATTAATTTATTTTAGTTTTATATGGGAGAAAGCATATGTCGCCTTGAGTCGTTTGGTCCGAATTTTTCTCAATAGATGGAGCTAGGTTTGCCAGCTTCTAGACCTAATATCCTTTGCTTTATGGTATGTTCACGAAGGCGTCATTTTTCCATGTATTTTTGTCAGAGGGTAAAGTTGATTACTTTCTTTATTCTCTCTATTGGATATGTTAAAAAAGACTATGAAGTTTTTTCAATTCCTACTATTTGTTCACACTCTCCCTATATATATTTATATATCTTGTTCAAATTTTTAATCTTTAATAAAATACTTTTTATTCATCCACTCAAATTCAAATACATTTTTTTAAACTTGTAGTGGATGGCATTTGATGTTAATACAGTTTTTCAAATATTAATTCATTAATTAAATTAAATTAATTTTAGTTTTATATGGGAGAAAAAAAATTCCCTTATATAAGATATTTAGCAGGATATAAATTTAGGAATAAATACCGTCAGTGACGAAGCTTGTAGATCGTTGACCTAAGTAGGAATTGACTTTAATTTTTTTTTTATATTACTTGTTTTTCTTCTACCTTTAACAGTCTCTGGGATAATGGCTCTCAGAAATTGGATATGTCCAATAATTTACGACCCCTTAGATCACCGTAATGGCTCGTTACCACTCTAAGTAAAACTTTTAAATGCTATCTCATGATAAGAAAAACCCGTAATTGTAACAATATTAGTTTATTAATATTTGGGTCCAATAATTTATGACCAACCTGTATGAGGATGATCAAGTGTATTAGCCACAAAATTGCAAATAATTTAAATCGGTATAACGAATTTGAGATGCCTGGTATTCACTAAGGATTTGTTCATTTCGAATTTACTGCTTTAACATCATTTCAGGAGTTTAGAAATATGATTATATGTTAACCCTGTGCACTCTTATGTCGCGACATTCTGAATGGTGCTATATTTTACACATTCTTGTTGGAAAGCAACTTAAGAAAACCATATAATAGCAGAAACACAGATTAATTTTTAGATATTGAAAAAAATTAATATTTTATAGCTTCTTAAAGCGCTAAATCAATCCTTACACTGATAGTTAAAGTTACACTCACAATTAGGTATCTAATTACCTTTCGGAGTGCAAAAGGTTAAATCTTCATGTGAAACATATATATTTTTTATACTAACACAACTATTAATAATTGTTGAAGTTGCTTTCTTATTGAAGTAATTGCTGTTTCAAAGATGCAATATACGAGTTTTAATTCTTTAGCGCGATTATTCTTTTGGCTGCAGTTTGAAGAAAATCTCATGGTACTCGAATTTATTTTTTCTGAATTATTGACCTTTGAATTTCTTTATTAAGGACCTCCCATTTCACATATGAATTAAATTACATGGAATGGGTCTAGTAAAATTGAACCGTCGTTCGATACCAGCAGGCACCTGCGCCAGTACCCCATTCTCATCACACCGGTTAACCTGGAGTTTACGGTACACACTTCTTTCCTCTTAGGATCGCCAACACTTTGCCGCCAAGAACGGCGATGAGAGAACATTTGTTTTGAATGCGTTTAGACGTGTTTAACGAGTGACAAGCGCGCAAATTGATCTTTTAATCAGTGTTTTGCGTATCAGGCTATATTGCGCCATCAAAAAGAATATGGCCGTCCTTCTAGGAGGACGCCATTTTTTTTGTCTTGAACGAATTGGATCGACAATTTTTTCAGTCCATCTACTGATGGCAATTTTGCTTAATTTAAGTAGATTGGAACGAATTTTGGAATAAATATTTGTTTTTGAATTGTGGGATAACAGTCTCTGTTGCTAAAAATCCATAAACCTCATCTCTCTCAGATATAATTCAAGAGAGAGAGATTGCGCCATTTTTCGATTGGTATGTTTTGTTCAACTCTTCGATGCGATTGGTCGATTCATTCGAATTTGAATAAAACTTCGTTTGGAATTCTTCGGATTGAATATTGGTTCAGTACCGTGTGTGATATTCTGTGTGATTCGTTTCTCAATGAATAAGCGAGGCTACGAGTATTGCGCTATGCTGAAAGCGAAGCCTCCGATGTTTTTATGTTTAAACATTTGCCGGTACACGCTTGAAATGCCGCAAGTACTGCGAGCTCAATCTCTCCCTTTCAGGTGACGCATGAGCAAGAGCAATAAAAATTGCACTACACATCCCAAAACAGTATTTGGCGACGGCGAATGAAATTGTGCCAAGAAAAATTGGCGAGTAACAGGCGAGTACCGTAAACTCCAGGTTTACCACCACACCATCCGAGGGCATTTCACTCGTGACAGACTCAACGAGATTCGTATACACAGATACATTTTTTAAACTTTTCTTTGAAAGATGTAGCTTTGATTTTTATTCTGGTAAGATAACGAACCAGTCGTCCGGCTCACCATACTTCCATGCCATCTAAACATGGAGGCATTTGATACACCATTCCAATTTAACACTTTGGAAGCTTCTTCTTCACACTACGGACAGCCCCGCTTTTGAGATCGTGCGATACACTTTGGAAGCTGGAAACATAAAAATTCGTTTTCTCGAGTCGCCCAACATCAAAATTTTAATTCAAGAATTTAATTTGCGTACTAGTAGATGTACGATGTTAATAGATATCTGCAGAAATGCGCTCACTCTTTCTTTTATGGTATATACATTGTCTAGAGCAAGCATAGTTACGATTAGTCTTTTTATTCGAGCTTGCATCGAATTCGTATCCCACACACAATGTGTTAATATGCTACAGGAAATCTAATACAGTGTGCATCATCAATGGGAAAGAAACAAGAGGAGACTTCCTTGTAGTTGTAATTCTGTTATCAGCAATACACCGTTTCCCCGACAATGTTTGAAATTGTTCCTTAAATTGCATTTATTTGACTTTTCATACTTGTATCCCGTTTCGAAACTTCAAGAAATCTAAGTGATGGATCTCGGCTCTTACGGGCACGTTAACAGCGGGAAAAGTGAAGTCTTCCCAACCCAACCGGGGGTACCAGAATAGACCCCTACATCTTGGTCGGGTGACGAGGACGATACTTCAGCACGAAATTCTTCCCTCGAAATTTCCGCATTACGCTAAACTAGAGGTTACCAACCCGTGGTATTCATATCCCTGCGAGTAGGCTAAAGTGGCGCTGGTAATAGCGAAAACTAAAACGTAGAGAATTAATTAAAATGGATAAAAAGTTACGGAATTTTGATTCCTCGAATTCCTGCGAAAAGTGAAATTTATCCAAGTCCGAAAGCTAATTGGGTAGCAGGGAAATAAGAGTGCGAAGAACTCAGCGTTAAAGCAAGAAAATGTTTAATGACTTTCCTATTATAAATGGAATAATATTTAAAATAAAAAATGAAACCCACAAATCGAATGTAGTTGATTGACTATTAAGCTAATCTAACCTTTGAGGAATCGTTGGGGGGACGGGAATATGATAGTGGGGGTTACTCCAAAATAAAAAAACTAATGGAGGGCTACTAGTGGAAAAAATTTTAGGAGCTGCTGCACAAGACCAAATATTATAACTTATGGCGATATATTTAACTTGAACCCGACGCAAATATAAAGCTAATCTCTCACGAATTGATATATTCATTTTCCCTTTCATTTTCTAAAAAAACTTGAATAATGAATACTTGTCTGGCTTCATATAGCCTACATAAAGATACTTGTGCCGGAATTTGAATTCGAACTCATGATTGTCCTTTCCGGCGTGACCATCCGACTATCGTTGCCTCCACTTCAAAAATATGACTAATTCTGGAGTAACGCAGAAAGCTTCTTTTACGAATTGGTATAAAGTGTCTAAAATAAATCAAGTAGATGTAGTTTCCGGCATTACTAACATTACATTCGTATATCCCTAAATGGTCAGGCACTTACCCATGGGGGTACAAGCATCACAGGCCGAGAACCTCTGCAATAGTGTTCCTTAAACATCGATACTGAACTATCGATAATGAAGTCGATAGTTTTCTCAAATTATCGACTGAACTATCGATAATATCACTAGTTTTCTCTCCGGCGATACTATCGATAGTTTTAGACTGGAAGAACACCTATCTATAGTATTTCCCCGGGAAAAAATCTATCGATAGTTTTGAGAAAGTCGATACTATCGATTGTTTCAGTCGATAGTTTCAAAAACCCGTTACTATCGACTTGGCTTGATAGTATCGATGTTTAAGGAACACTACTCTACAGGAAATCACTTGGGAACCTTAGAGAAGTATAAATACTTATTTCTCTAAATATAGCCTACATAAAAGCTCTTGTGCCGGAAATGGAGTCCGAACTCATGATCCTTCTTTCAGAATATCGTCGTTTTCTCCCCTTCAGAAGTATTGAACACAAGATTAACTAAAAGTTTAAGATTTTATTAAAATTCAGAACTTTAAAATGCGCATAAAAAACAAAGTTGCTCAAAATGTGCTAATCTTAAGAGCTGGAACATCCAGTATCCGAGTCGGGTGGTTTGGTCACGAAAATAGACATCTCGGTCGCTGCGTAGATAGACTTCTGGTCGCAGTACTTGCTCCGGTAAAGACGAGAAGCTGAATCATTGATTTCAGGAACCAATTCTGGAGGTACCGAGAAAGCTTTGGTTACGGCGTCGTGCAAAGTTTCTGAAATAAAGTAAATGTTAGAAATATTTCTTCAGCTAAGATTTCATTTTTCTTAAAGAAGAAATTTTAGAATAGCTACATTCTTTTAAAGAAAGAAAAAAATTATTCGTTCAATATGTTAAACCTATTGTGATCTATTTTGTTCAAGTCTTTAAACCTCCAACACGAACATCCTCTGAATATCCTTTTACTTAAGCGGTCATATTGATCGATATTTCAGCAAGAGGTTAAATATGAACTGTGCTATTATCCACATTGGCTTCTGGTGACTCGTATAAGTCCAGAAAAAATTGAGAAAATTCGTGTTTTTTTAACACAATAATTTGTAAAATTTTTGGTATATCAATTTGATTAGTGAAAGTACATAAAGTCTTCTAATATAGCAACGAGTGAATCTTTTAATAACTGAAAATAATGTTATTAATTCTATCAAAATTTACAAAAACCTAAAGGCATCAAAAAATTGACTTATCCGCTTTGGATTCCGAGAGACTGATGTACGAGTTAGGAGCATAAGTTTAAAATTATTCAAAACAATAAGCTTATGTCCATATTTTTTTCCAGAAACAGTAAACTATTTATGCTACTTGTATAATCAGGCTGATATCAATCTCATAAACTTCTACATAATTTAAGAAATATTTCTGGAAATTTTGCTTTAATATTCTATTGATTATTTTGTTATTAAAATCGCACCTTTTTCTGCTTAGAAAAACAAGAAACTTGCATGGTACAAATGATAAATACAGGGTAAATACAAAATCATTGGGATTTGAAATTATAAAGCTTTAAGAGTATTGATTACACTCTTCAATACTAATCGGGAAAAGCACATTTTTTTCCTAGACTTTCATTTCTACACGCGAGCCACCAGATAAATATGCATTGTGCTGCAGCTCTATCAAAAGACGCTGGATTGGGCGATGTGGTGATGAAAACTTAAGCGGGACATTCACCAGTAATCCGCACCCTTTTCTGGAACACAGGATGCCAAACCCCTTCGCCAGGTTCAAAAGTTGGAATTCCATCCTGTTTAGATTTTCATTCGTCCCAATAGGCCATAAAACTGAAATACGATAGTCGGTTAGAGGGACCGAACCTATCTCGCAAAAGTTAAAACCACAAAAAGGGAGAAGGGGAGTATGGGTGGGAATCAGTCTCGGCAAATCAAGGCGGGGAGACCCATTTTGAAAGATGGTGGAGGTGCATTAGCTTAGGGGATCTAGTTGCCCGTCGGTGAAGTCCGATCTATGAATGACCCACCAAATTTTTGGTGCTGAAAGTAGAACCGGTCTGCTAAGAAGCCCTCCAAATGGATTGGAACGGATCAATGGCGAGTGTCCAGCTTTAGATTTTCTTTCCGCGGTCACAAAGAAATGTTATTTAAAGAATGAAAAACAGCAATACGCGCATGAGGAACGCTGCTTACAAGGGCAACAATCCAAAGCGACTGCTGTGACATTTGTAAATATAAAAAAATCATTTCAAATAATCTATTCTTAAATTTTATTTAGTTTGTATTAAGTATTTCAAATATAAAGATGTCATTAAAATATAATCTACTTTTATGAAGAAAATAATAAATTCAAAAAGGAGCTGTTAGGCACGTGAATATTCGAAAAAGTGAAGTAGAAATATAACGGTAACGCCACTGTTTTGTTGTTTGAACGTTGCCTGGCAACATAGATGAAAAAGAAGCTTCTTTCGATTCGATTTCCTGAACCTGCGAAAACTTTGCTGTAAAACAAATTGTAAATAACAGTTTCATGTTCAAAGAATGTTTGTTTGCACTATAAGTTCAGAATAAATGTGTTTGGAAAAGAAATTGTCATCCTATTTAGACTAGCTTTTGTGATACAATACATCTGCTTGCATATCAGGGCATAATTGAGAGGGCCATGAATGGTTGATTGAATGCGGTCTAGTCACACAATTTTATTAAACGTGCATAGAATGAAGATGAGCAAATTAACTTATTGTAATTTTGGTTCGATACATCAATTCTTTCAAATGGCTCCATCAAAAACTTTCATGGAGGATATGCGTTATAATTCTCGTCTTTAAATATGGTTGATTTTGTAAGCGAGTCGGAAGTGACAGTATCGAATTTTGGGTGTTTCGAAAACCAAGGGTGATTCTTTGGACATGTCATCCTCAGAGATTGAGAAATCGGGATATTCAGTTTATTGACCAAGAAAAATGTGGTCCTGTTTTAACTCGACCGCTCAACATTTCGCCTGTTTGTGTTGTTGATTATCCCCGAAGATCAGCAGAGCTATATCAGGTTCATGAGCCTGGTTCGTCTTGTTTGTAAATTTGTTTGTTACGCAACCACGGCCAAACGTCTTACTCGATATTCTTCGAATTTGGCATGAATGTTCCTTGAAGGCATTGACAACAAAGTATGTTTAAGATTTCTATTTTTTGAATTCCGTTTTAAGATAGTGGCCGTTTAATGCTCTCAATTCTTGGCTAGTTTGGCACCATTAAAACATTCGAGTCATTTTCGTAGTGGCGAGTTTGGTAGTGGTAGTTTTGTTAATACTGATAAAAGCAGACATTTAATCGCAGTTTTGTAAATACTGATGAAAGCAGAAACTTGTGTAAATCATTTGCATTGAAAAAATGGCTAAATTTTTAAAGATTGCGAGAAAGAGCATATCTTTCGTTTTTTTTTCCCCTTTCCTTTGGACGTGAGGTCTAGTGTTCAAACAGTTATTAGTGCCGCAATTACGAGACAACATGCATTTGATTTATCAC
>BGPR01047086.1:0-11877 GCA_013235015.1 Araneus ventricosus
TAAATATATATCAGACCGGTACGGCGAACTAAATTCTGGCCACTTTCAATGAATTTCAGATTCACCAAATCTTCTGTTTAATACTCAAAGAAATATTTATAACAAGATTTATGCTCATTATGGAAAAAGTGCAAAGTTTCCTAAAAACATATGCATATTGTCAAATAAAAATGCAATATTTTATAAATTTGATGAAAGGAAATGCATGCATATTTTATTTAATTTCTTTTCCTTTCGCATTTCTATTTGCAACTTTCATTTGTGGAACTTTAAGCATGATTAACGACTTCGATGTCTACTATTAATTAAATTACTGCTGTTATCAAAAAGTCGCTAATGTTGTATGTTGCATATCGTAGATAGTCAGTGAAATAAAATATTTTTTTAAAAATCTTAAGTTAAAATTTTCTCCTCCGACAAATCTTCCAGAGTATATATCTTTAATTTGAATAAAATGAGAACACTTGTTACGAATTCATCCAAATTTCCTCTCTAATAGACTGGAAATACAGTGATAATTACATTTTTATTTCGAAACATTCATGTATTATGTGGCTGAAACGCGTTTCAAACAAGATTTGTATGCTGCTTTCTATTTAAAATTCTAGTTCTGTAAATTCTATTTTTCCAAATACCTCTGTTTCAACAATACCTTATGATGCATTCCTTCTACTTAAAAGTTTCATTTCGTTACTTTTGAATAACATGAACTTAGACTTAAAAAGTTTCGAAAGTTAAACACCTCCTAATGATAAATGCAGTCTAGTAAAATATGAAACACGTTGAAACAAAATATTATTCTTAAATCAAATTACAATATTCAGCTAAACACCCCAGTTAATAATTGAAACTCCAAGGTAGAAATATGCATTAACTGAAAATTGATTTTCTGTGTAATATTTGCCGACGGAAAACATGAAAACTTCGTTGTTGAAATTGAGATTTCCTTTCTCCTTCCAAAGAATGACCACGTAATCAGTCTTCCAGTGTCCTAAAATACACGTTTAATTTTGGCTGCGATTTCCTCACGTGTCACAGCAGTGCTAATATTGAAACAAAAGCATATTTGTTTTCTCTGTATATTTACCTTGCTTCATTAAGTGATTTCAGGTCTTAAATTCTAAACCATTAGACTATTTTCCTAATCTTTGTACTGTATTCTCTGGTAATAAAAATCAATTAATTTGAAAGACTAATTTTTTGGGAGAGAAGAGGGAAGGATGACGCAGCCCAGAAAATTAGAGCCACGTGCGCTTACTTAGCCAATATTAATTGTTTAAACAAAACATTTTAGAATACGAAGCTGTTTTCTTTATTTTCCATTATTCACAAAAGCTACAGCTCGAGAAATAAAGTTAATTCTTAAGCTATCAATTAAGAAGTACAAGCAATCTAAGGCAGAAACATTTTTCGGCAGGGGATTTCAAATTAATACTAAGATGTGATGCTTAGATTAAAATTCACCCCTCCTTTAGTCTTTAAACTTTTGCACTCTGATCTCAAGTCAAACTCGATATTCTGAAAGATGCATCTTTTACACATTCTTGTTTGATAGAGCTTATTGTAAAACCATGTGATAGCAAAAGCACATAGAGTAATTTTTAGGAATTGAAGCAGATTAATAACAATATTTTTCAGCTTCCTAAAGCGCTAAATCAATTCTTACACTCACACATGTATGATTATACATTTTATTATCTTTCGGAGAGCAAAGGGTTACAAAATCACGTAATGGCTGGATATAATTGAATAATTCCGAAATATAATTCGATCGTTTGAAAAACTGCATTAAAGATGTCTCAAAGGATAAGTATTCATTAGGCCTCATGGTAATAATGCATTGAATCTTACTACATATAATTCATTTAATTTTATCGGCAGTTTGAAGGAGAGAAGGAATCCAATAACTGTTTCCTCGGAGAAATAAAAAAAATAATATTTTTCTTATCTATGATGTTTTAAACTAAACTTTTCTGTGAGAATCTTATATCAATGGTTTACTTAATGATTTTACTTCCTTTTTTACGGCTAACAACGAGCGTCTATGTAGTAATCCATGTTTCGTGCATGTTGTGTGCGTTAGGTTTCTTAGCGCTTGTTCCCTTCTTCAAACCACTGTTTGAACTATGAATCATTTCGTTATTTGAGTAAGAAACCTTAGCTCTTTCTATTTTGGCATATTAATTTTTGCCAATATATACTGAACCTATTATTGCAATTTTAACTCTTTAAACCTGAGGCAAGGTTTTTCTTCTAGCTCCTTTAAAAACGGGACATTTTGAGCGGAAACGACAAGAATTGGACTCTCCCCACCACACCACCCCTTGTTATAACTTTCCCTTAAGGCGTACGTAAATGAGCTGTGGTGGGCAAGGATAATTGAACCCCCTACGGCGCTTATCTCCGAAGCGATCTCAGAACCTCACCCCCTGAAGAGAAGCCAACCGTCTCAGACCGGCCTTCATTGTTGTTAAGGAGAAATTTTTAGACCGACCGGAACAAACCTCGCTCGGTATGAGAGGATTAAGGGATTTGTGTTTTAATGGAATTGCATTTTTATATAAAAACATAATATTGTTTGTTTTTTATTTTATTTCCCAGCTAAAAAAAATCTGCAGAAAATCTGAAGGTATTTGGAACATGTTTTCTTCAGATTTTCTTCAGAAAAAAAATGCAGAATATCTGAAGAAAACTATGTTAAATACCTTCAGATTTTCTGCAGAATGAAATATGTTCATAATATACCTGCAGATTTTTCCACACAGTCAAGGTTAAATTAATAATTTCAATTATGAATAAACTTACTTAAACGATTTGGAATGTGACGAAACTTCAAGCTCTTGTCTGGGATTCGAACCCGCGATCCTATAAGCAGGTGCCCTAACCACAAGGCCACGTCGGCATACGCAAGGTAGGGATAAATTAATCTATTTAAGTTATAGCGTCACCATGGCTCTCGTGGCGCCATCTAGTGGTGTAAAAATCAACCAATGTCAGGATATTTGTTTCAAAAGTCGTGGAGATGTGTAACAGATGATATTAGTAATATTTTTGTTCAATAATTTAGATTCTCAGTTTCAATAAATTCATTTTCACCTTCTATATTTCTGGGAAGCCTTCTCTCCATCCAAAGGGCGAAAGCTCCACTTTTCCTTTCTTCCTCGAGGAAAATAGCTAGTCAGAAAGACAGTTGGAGAACTAATTGGAAATTAATTCAATTATGGGGTAAAAGTTTAAAATGGTAAAACCTCAAATATTTATTTAAAAGATTAATTTAGAATTCATTTTTTCAGTGGCATATTTAAAAAATTTAGTCCTAAGACATTTTTCCATTGGGAAATTTTTTGAAACTCCTGTCTGCTGTAGAATTAAACAATAATGATAATTACATTCTAATTTTGTTTTATATCCATTGGAAAATAGAGCTGCAATATTAGAGAATATGGTGCAAAATATGTATTTAGAGAAATGCAGATATTATGAAAATGCAGTTAAATCTTTAAGAAATCAACAGATATTGGTCGAGTTTAATGATTTTGTGAAAATATGCTAAATAACTGCAAACTGAATTAAAGACAAAATGCAAAGTCTTACAAAATGTACAGGATATTTAAAGAAAAAAATATAAATAAATTTTTTGCAGATTTTATGCAGATTAAATTGAAGAAAAAATGCAGATTTTTTGTTGTCTTACAAAATCTGCAGAATATTTAGAGAAAAAAATAAAAAGAATTTTTTTGCAGATTTTATGCAGATTAAATTGAAGAAAAAATGCAGATATTTTGTTGTCATATAAAATCTGCAGAATATTTAGAGAAAAATATAATAAGAAATTTTTTTGCAGATTTTATGCCGATTAAATTAAAGAAAAAATGCAGATTTTTTCTATCTCCAAAAAATCAAAATATGTTTAGAAAGAATGAAATAAGGTTACTGCGATCCTTCTGCAGATTAATTTGAAGAAAAAATGTAGATTCTTTTGGCTTCAAAAAATCTGCAGAATATTTAGAGAAAAATATAAGAAGAAAATTTTCTGCAGATTAATTGAAGAAAAAATGCAGATTTTTTCTGTCTTCAAAAAATCTGCAGAAATCTTCAAAAAAAGAAATTTTCTGCAGATTTTTTTAGCTGGGTTTTTAGATTATTTCCAAAATTGATCACTATTACATACAGAATTGTTAGGTATTGATAAATGCAAAGTCTTACACATATTCGTTTATTTCAGATATTCTTTTAATATTAAAATAAGTTTCTTTAACACAAAAAAAATGTCAAGTTACTAAGATTGGCAATGATAAACATTGGCAACAGTCTTTTTTTGCTTTTAATCACACCTGTTTCAGAAGACTGAAAACTCGCATAATAAAATATTGATTTCAGGTGGAAATATCATGTATATTCTCAATAGACGAAAACTGAAAAGTGAAGTTGCTGCACAACCTTCTACTTTTGAGTTCATCGATTAAGATTGTGGAGCTGGAAAGTATATCTTTCAAATTATCAGATTTATTTCATGTACAATTAATTATAAATCTCTAGCACAAAAATATTTCATCTCATTTCTCTCTGAGATGCATAAATGGGTATGGTTTGAATACAACCAAAGAGGAGAAAAAAGCAATTCTCTAAATACTATTTCGCAGCTTTACGAAGCGTCATTATAACACATACCTGCCTATTTTAAAACACTCTGACTGAAGGCTCTAGTGTCTTACATCAAGCGTCTTTGAAGGTTACGGATATGAAGTTCTTTGAAGGGCCATTTTTATTACTTCAAGTATTTTGTTGCATGAAGTTTATTACATCAAATGTTATATCTACATAATCAGATTACAAAATAAATAAAAGAGTTAACTTTGAACATTTTTTTATTAAGCGAATGCGGTACATTTTGCTAGTTTTTATTTATATGAAGTCTTGGAAATTTCAATAGATGTCTGCAAAATCAGAAATGTTAATAATGAATGTAATACGCCGCTTACCGAAATCGTTGGTGGTGTACACGTACACTAGGGTGGATCGAAAAATCAAAGTGTGGATAAAATAATCGGCATAGGGTGCAAAAGTTGTCTTTTAAGTGTACTAGCATGTATGCAAAATTTTTTCAACTTTGTTTAATATCTTCCGGTGCCCCAGGACGCATAAATATTTCCAAAAAACGTTTTTTATGCAAATTTCGAATTAAAAATTAAAAATGTGTTAAAGAAACCATTTTACAGAGAGAAACGTAGAGGAGAGGACGAAGGAATGATAAAAAAGAACAACAAAAACTGGAAAATTATCGTACTGAAAAAATATCGTGTTTGTTCGATATCACATTTTGTATGTGTACAAATTTCGATACATGTAAATTCCAAAAAGACATGAAAATTCCACTTGCTGAGCGATTGTTTATAAAAGATCGAATATTAGAAAGGAAAATGGTTATTGGATAAGTGGAAGTAATTGCTACTGAAAAAAAGAGAAAGGGAAAAAGAAAACAGATGGAAGACAAAAGAATAAAACGTAAAATGGTTAAAACTGATGCTGATGCTGCTCATGCTCAATCAATGGAGCTACTTGAGCTCAACACTATGTCTTCGTCCTTGTATACAGAAACGGATGTAATTACCTCTGAATATCAATCATAAAATCGTTTAGATTTCCCTACCTTAGCAATGGAATGTGATTGATACGGAATTTCAGATAGAACAGCTACTTCATTTGCAAGTGCTGTTCTACAAGACATTGGAATTATACACGAAGGAGAGGCTTCGCATGTGGTAGATCACAATAAAATTCGTAGACAGCGTAAAAATCCTTAAAATGCAGTTGCAAAGTCTACTAAGTTAACAGTCTCGGTCTCTTTTAACCAGATTATATTTCGATGGGAGAAAAGACAACACAAAAGTGCTAATTAAGAAGGACACAAAGTACTACTCAAAGACCACGAACGAGGAGCATTATTCTCTTGTAAACGAACCTACCTGTGTATATCGGACAGGTTACTGCTGCAACAGGAGGAACTAAGACCATAAAAGAAGCAATACTCAATTTTTTGGAACACATAATATGCAATTAAATGGGCTAACAGTAATTGGATGCGATGGAACAAATGTTAATATTGGGCACAAGGGAGGTATTATTCGCTTGATGGAACTGGCCTCAATGGACCATTACAATGGTGAATTTGCTTGCTTCAAACAAATGAGTTACCTCTCCGTCATCTACTAAATTCTTTGGATGGTGCAACAACTGGCCCTGAAGAATTTTGTCAACCACTTGGTAAAGCAATCAAAACCTACGAGGAGCTACTTGTAGCTCCTTTTTCTTCAATAAGTATGAAGAATATGCCACATAATATAGATAGAATGTTTCTCAGCAATGATCAACAATATCTATATGATATTTGACTACCGATATCACGCGGTGAATGTTATTCTGACCTGACATTAAGAAAGCCTGGTCCAGTTGTTTACTCAAGATGGCTAACAATTGCAGGTAGAATTTTAAGGTTGTATGTGGTCACAGAAAAAACATCTGACAATCTTTTTATTCTTGCAAAATATATTATGAAGGTATACGCAACCTGCATGGTTCCATGTAAAGACAAAGCCCTCCATAACAGAAGGAGCGCTGCATATTTGTAGACTTATTTCATTTTTTAGATATTTGGATCCCAATTTAAGAAATATAGTACACACTTTTATTCAACAAAATAGCTTCTTTTGTCATCCAGAAAATTTGCTATTGTCAATTCTCACAGATAACAGAGAGGATATAAGGTCTTTAGCACCACGAAAACTAATTTGTGCTAGAAATGAAAACAGATGATCATCAGAATACGAATTTTTCAAGTACCAAAAATAGTCTTTAAAGCAAAGGATTTTTTTGCACTTATTAACTGGCAACGAGTTGGACATTTGAACCACCTCTTTTGATGAATGCGCCATTTAAAGAAATAGAGGACATGGTAAAAGTTTGACGGAGGAACGGTCAAAATATCCATGCCATACCCAAGCTGTAGAAAGATGTTTTCTCATAGTGTCTGAAGCGTCCAAAAGTGTATATGGAGAAGAGAAGAGACACGGCTTCATATTGAATAGGATACAATCAAAAAGTGTTATCAAGCATTATAATACCAAGAAGGATTACATCCTTTAGAAATATGTAAATCTTCAAACTAATAGAATTAAAAAATCTATGATTAAGTTCACTTTTTATAAGTTTTGTGATTTATTGCTTTGACTATTAAATTTATACTTCATGTATTATTATAAAATTATAATTATTTATAAGTTTATACTTTAATACTTGAATAATCTGCCAATTTTTGAAATATTTTTCATTAATTCACAATTTTTAATAGATATTTGTAAAAATGCCAATTTTAAACTTTTTGGGGGGCTTTCGGGCTACCAGAAGGTATGAATGAACTTTAATAATAATAAAAAAACGTAAACTAATATACCGAAAACAAAACTTTCTTACCCGGCGCTGAAGGAAATTTTGAAAATATTTTTTTATAAATTTCCCCCAAAAAATGTCATTTTTAACTATTTTTGGGGCACTGGAAGATATGAATGGATATCAATAAAAAATATATGTAAACCAATATACCTGAGACACAACTTTCCCACCCCATGCCAAAAATAATTTCAAAACAAAACAAAAATAAATTGTAAATTTTCATAAAACATTCAATTTTTAACTATTTTTGAGGCGCTTGGGGCACCGGAAGATATAAATGAATGTCAATAAAAAAAATTATATAAACTAATATACTTAAGACACAACTTTCCCGCCCCATGCCCAAAAGAATTTCAAAAAAAAATTTTTTCCTATACTTTTCGATCCACCCTAACGTACAACAAGTGTCTTTGAACATTCCAAATATTATCTACTTTGAAGGGGTTTTCTTTGCATATCATTCAAGACTTCTGTTTTTTTAAATTGATTTTCATCTAATTAACAACTATTATTATTCCATTGCTGCTTTCTTAAAGTCGAATTGAGCTGTGTTCTTAGGTTATCACATTGTCAAAGAGACAACCCAGGGAGTTTAGATTGTCTTATAAGTGAAAAATAATCTTCTACAAGAAGAAAGGTATTTTCGTAGGTATTAGAAGATTATTGATTATAAATGGATACCAGTTATCCATCAAAAACGTGGTAATATTTTGATAAAGCCTCTATTGGTATTTTACTTCTAATATCATCTTTCTCTTATTGAAGTCTGACGGAGTATGAACACTGTAACTGGAGTGCTCGAGTATGAATTAATCAGTGTTCTATAAATATTTAATATATTTTAGTTATGTATTGCACATGAGACTGATGTAACTAGAAGAGGTTCGTTAAAGTATTTTATGATGAGTTTTAATCTAGCACCTTCCCTTTTCTCACACCTGAACAAACAGATGTTCGATAATGTGTCAGCATGGATAGTTTATAATTAAAAAAATATATTAGAAAATCATTTTAAATTAGTTCTATAAATAACTAGCTTATCTTTAGTTCACATGTTGATTTCTTCATATTATTAACATAAATAAATCAGTTAAACTGATGACGGTGAAACCCCAAAAGAGAAAACACTCCTATGGATTTGGTAGTTGTAAAAGTAAGCAACAGACTCAGCCATTTCAGTGTCTGAAATAAAAAAATACATTAAAATATATATAATGAATGCGTAAACAAATGTTATTTTTAAGAACGTCTGCAAAGAAACTGTATGAAAAATTTAAGACTTGAATTATTTTTTTATCAGAAAATTGATTTGTTTAAGCCATTTCGTACAGAGAATAATAGTTGTGTAAATAGAGAATCTTACGAAAGAAATGTAATTGACAAACAGATAACGAAAGTATAACATTTAGCATTGAAAATAATAGGTATTAAATTTTAAAGCGATTTCATGGAAACAAAAATATGACATTCTTACAATTTTATCTTCAATACTGCAAACAGGGAAATATTAGCATTAAAAAATATCCCAAAATCATTGGAGATCTTCATGCGAATGACAAAAGTTTTAGCACGGAAACATTTACCTTCACTTTCGAATACTTCCCTAATAGAAATCCACTGAAAAGAATGCTTTGCTTCAAACTGTTTTGCTTTCCTAAACTCTTCTTATCCGTTCAGTTTTCTATCTTGAGAGCAGCAAATCGTTAAGAAAGGAAATTTCTCTTTAAAATGAGAACACTTTCGTCAGAAAAAGGCAATACATTCTTTAAATTTTAGAATATTGTTTTCTTTTAAAGAATCTTCATTCCGATTGGATTGAAATAAAGATTTCCAGTTTATTTTCTATCCGAAATACGAATAGACCTTTAAAAACCCCAGGGAATTAAAATCCCTGTTCTCCATTCTATTTGAGAATAAATTGTAAACAGAATTCATCCTCAAAGTCACGTCTATGGACATCTAACTTTATAAAAAAAATCCTTCTTTGCCTAGAAATTGAAGTCGGACAATTATTTGAAAATATGCCTTTTCATATAAAAAAACAACCTCATGTTAATTTCGTTTTTTAATCTACCTAAAAACTTAACACATTTTGTTTGCGGAATGTTTAATTATATTGGTTCAGAATAGTTTTTGAAAAATACTTATTTAATCATTTATCCTCAAAATTGAAGTCTTGCAATTTTCTAAAGATTTAGGGTAATTCCGGGTAATATGCCTCATATTTTTTTGAAGTTGTGTATAAAATCCCATGGTGTACATAAAATAAAATAAATCATGCTGTGCTATTTAATGTTAAATATACAACATGTGTACTGCGACAAAAAATATAAAAAATAAATTAATATTTGTTAACATTTTTTTTCTAAAATATTATACTGCGGCGCGTCAATTGTGAGACGCCGCACTTGTGCGGGAGTTATGCCGCGCCTGGCATAAGAACAGAATGAAATAATAAATAAAAATATTCAAACAAATATTTATATCTGGACTATAATTACCTATGTAATAACAAAAACAAACTAAATGAGTACAATAAAACGTATTAATAGGTTCAAATCAATATTGGTCTGCCTGCTTAGTTCACTACTAAAATTATCGATTTATTTTTCAAAGATTGAATTATAATTGTTATTTCAGCCACAACGGAACATCCGTGTATTAGAGAGGGAAAAGAAAAAAGTAAAAAAGTGTTTATGTTGTTTTATTTGTTAATAGGCCTGTTTTTTTCGACCGCTATCCACAAAAAGTGTCGAAAATAGTCCAGTCTTCATGTAACCACATTTGACACCTGATGTAACGAAGCCAATCATATTTCTTCTTAGTTTTGTAGTAGTTTTCTGACCATTCCTAGCAAATAACGTCTTCGTCACATGTGTGATCCAACTGTTCATTGTTATCATCTTGACTTCTATCTTTCTTTGTCTTCTTACTTTTTATTTTTCCCTTTTTCTTGTTTGGTGTAGTAAACTTGATACTGTTTGAACATTCATAAATGTCTGTTGAACTGTCGTGGGATCCTCCACCTGATTCAAAATTAAATTTTTTCTTGGCAGTTTTGTCATCTTTTTTGTTAATTTTCTTACATTTTTGGAATCTCTCTGTCTGTAGGAAATGTCACCCTGTTTGATTCTTTTTATCGTCTCTATTAACCTTTCCGGATCCCATTGTCCTCGATGCCTTAAGCATTCTTTCCTTTTATAAAATGTGGGAATTTCTAATAAAATCTGTAAAGAAATTTACAATTTATCCGATTTTTAAAAACAATATTTCATTTGAAGCCAGAACGTTAAAATGCAAAATTATTACAATTACAATTAACGACTAATAACATTCCCAGCTTGGTTAGTCTGTGCAAAAAGAAATGAAAAAAGTTCTTAACACTTAATCAAATCCAGCTTCAGTAACATATTAAAATAAGACGCGGATAGCTAAATTTCAATTTTATTAATTGCGGCATCCCGTACAAAGGAAACTGCGGCATCCCGTACAAAAGAAACTGCGGCATGTATACCGGATCGCAGTGCGGCATATATCCCAATTTCTACAGTACAGACGTCGCACATCATAGTTGCCTGCCCTCGCAAAGGAAAATGGCGTAACCATACACACAGTACTCTATACAGACGCTACACTTAGTTTTGACTTCGAAATCATGCATGAACTTATTAATTAGCTTACAAAAAGTATTTAAGCATAAGGTGTTAAAAAGTTTGGATAGTGAAATCATGCGCTTACCTCAAAATAATGATTGTACAGCTAAAATAATAATCGAATTGGGACTCACGCTATAAACTGGTTAAAGAAATCTCATTGCGCAGTTATACTGCGCGTCTGACTGCCATCTATCGATAATTATAAGAAATACAAGGCGTGCGGACTCTATCCCGAATGCGGCGACACTCCCGGAGTTGCCCTAATGCTAAAGTTAATCTTGTAACTGCTTACGTCTCTCTTCTATCTAACTAGATAATATACTTTCTATTGATTATTGATTTCTAGTATGTATGTAAAGAATGTTTTGTGGGCTTATGTATTCCTCGTGATTTTTTTGAGTAGAACTGAATTCCTAAGGAATCTCTTAACTAGACTAGCTGATGCCCGCGACTTCGTTCGCGTAGTATAACATATTTTTGGTACATTATTGATCGGCATAAAAATACTTTCAAGTCTAATAGCTTAAACGTAAAAAAACATTCATATAAAATATTTCAATATATATGTTGTGACTGAAGACGATCTTTTATCTATAAACTATTTATTTTACAACAAAGGTGGAGAATGTTGCCACCCATTTTTATTTCTCAGTCCTCTGTTTAATGGCCTTTTCTGCTTATTAACTTGTTTCATCCTAGCGATAGCTGGAGGAGAAAGAATTAGTGAAATTTCATCCATGTTTACGTTTGATAATTCCTGTACATAAATGTA
>BGPR01047087.1:0-11877 GCA_013235015.1 Araneus ventricosus
GCTTTTTCAATAATATACATGTATTACAAAATAATATTAGGTTCTTGTACAAAATTAAGTGAGATTATATATATATGTATATAATGCTGAAGCAATTAAAAAATGATATAATAAATAATAGTATAATATTTATATCACAAGTTGATATACTAAGAGCTGGGTAAAATTATTCATATTGCTTCAGCCTTAGTTTTTACTCTTTCTGTATACCAATGTATACAAAGAGAAAGTATTTGTAATTGCCAAAAAAATTGAACCGAGATTTTGATGACCCTCCAAGTTTAGGACCTCCCTGAGTCCGGGAAAAAACACAATTTTGGAATATGTCTGTCCGAGCAAAGTTATCTAGTTGGGAGGGTGAATTTTGTGCGTGATTCACATACCAGGTGGTTTCATCAAATTTTGGACAAAACTGTCTAGGGAAAGTTCCGTCTGTTCACGTTTAATGTGAACATGATAACTCCCGTGAAACTTAAACAATCTTAGATGGATAAAGTTTGCGGCCACAGTTTTACTCTGAAATGCAGGTCCGTACTGTACCTGGGACTGAACTATCGAGGGGTTTTATTGTCTGTCGTCTGTTCGTCTGTATAATCTCAGCCTCTGTGGGACAATGATAACTCATTACACAAAGACTCTAGATAATGAAAATTTAGTGTGGTCTTCAACCTTAATTGTACACCTGCAACAATTTCGTTTCAATCAGTTTCAAAAAAAGGCGTTCAAATTGTATATTCCATTTTTGCCTTTACTATAAGGCAAAATGCGCGCCATCGCATCGGTACTAATCTTCCAAACTCATGTTATTTTACCTATCTCTAAGGGAATTTCTGACCTTGGTTTCTGTACTCTGACCTTTCTATTGCAGCGGTTCAAGACAATATCAATAACAGACTCGTAGACCTGCAATTTTAGGTGGTCGGTAGGACATCTTAGTTAGAAAGTATACGAGAAGTTTTAGGTGAGACCAGTCCCGGGCTGGTTTTTTCATACGTGACAAATATGGTTTGTCTTCTATAAGAGTTGAAGACTGAAATCATCATAATACATTATGCGCAAAATCCATCTGAGTGTTTCCATTACCAATGTTATTAGCACCCTGCAAATCATTCCAGCAAATTATTCATTTATTAAGAAGCTACTGAATGAAACAAAGTAGACTTTCAAAAATATCAATAAAATCTAATTTATATAACAATTTTGTTTTGTCTTGGCAGATATCTACTTTCTTCCATGAATGAAATAAATTATCTTTCTTTAGGTACTTGCGCAATACCTTATCACCTTCGAATGTGTCATCAATCTTTAAAACTTAAAGGGTGATATGTTTGAGTCGTGTTTATTTTATTTTTGTACTTCTGAACTAAACTAATTTTGAAATGGAATTTGTTTTCTTCCCGGTTTATTGAGTAAATATATGTAATAATCTCACTTAATTTTACTTTAAATTCTTAATATATATTTTAAAAAAATCTTAATTATGGTATATCACTAATGTATCTTCACTCTTCTTAAACTCCAGCTCTGTTTCATCTCTGCCCTAGAGTAAAAAAGGCTAAATCATGTATTTGACATAGTTATTATTAAAAGAACACTTTAATCGCTTCCACGCGCCCACAGAAAATCAAGTGACTCGAGTCTTCTTTATGCTGACTTTTTCCTAAAACACTAACGTAATTTGCTAAAAAATAGCTAATATTCTCTTTCACTTTTGATTATGTGTCTATACAGCATCCCCCATCTGTTAAGAATGCAGGTATTTTTTCGCTCTCTTTTGGTTTCTGTAAATTTCTGTATAAGATGGACGTATATCCGCTCTCCAATATATTGATAAATAAATGAAAAAGTATTTGACCTTTTATGATTCTTTAATGATCAAAATATACGAAATTATTATATATATATATATATTTCACCACGAAATTCGATTTCATATAATGAAACGTCTTGACGGACGAAATTTACTTTCTATTTATTGCTTAACCTTGTAGTGAAGGTTACTATTGAAAAGTTATTCAGTTCTTGCGATCTTCTGCCCTTTACAGTAAATAATTGAATTTTTCAAAACCCACTTTAAAAGCATACTTAATTAGAACTAAAAATTTACGCGATTATTCTTCTGAAGTTTCATGTTTTAGGTTCAAAAGGCTGGACGATGTTATGCAATTCCAATGTCCACTCAAGATCGACACTTTAACACAACTGTTACAAAATCATTCCCGTGCCAGACTTTCAAGTGTTTGTTTAATTTTGTCTCCTCGAATACATTATAAAAATAAATATATTGCATTTTAAAATAGTTGGAGAAAATGAAATTAATAATTTCATGGACATATTAAAGCATAACAATTGCCAACACTATGTTTCTTTCCAAAATACTTACACTGATATTTTATATCCACATTATAAAAAAATACCTCTGTCTACGCCACGATTACTTTCTACCTCAGTTGAATAAATATCAAAAACTTAACATCTCAAAACAAAATTTTAGTTGAAATTATACATTTTGAATTCACTAATCTGAACAACTGCACTTTTTTTTTTTGTTTGGTTTGATTTAGTTATATTAACGTCCTGTTTTGAAGCAACACGCGAGCACTTTTTTTTAAAAATGTATGAAGACTGGGTAAACCCGGTATTTAGGCTTGAAACTATAGTGTAAATGATAGATGGTTTTCTGCTACCGGAGTAATCTACCAATAGATAGTGGCAGTAAGTGTAGGAAAATTAGTGCCTGCTTTTTCAACAGCATTGATAAGAATTCAACCGGACATGGAGTTATGAGTACCAATCTCCTCCAAGAATAATACTTCGTGGAGGTCAGCTGAAGAGAAAGGGCCGTCTGCGGGTTGGGAGAACTTTAAGCCAGGTACAGACTTATTATTTATTACGGCTCCTACATATAGGTACGAGATCGCTTCTCATTGGCTCTCAGCGTCACGTGACTTGCCTTGTTTGAATGATGTCATGAAAATTGAACAGTATTCTACAATGCTGAAGGTTCTTTATTTGTTACATTCTTAAAAAATGTATCTATCATTTTCTTTGAGAAACATCCAAATAATCAAAATAGAAGGTAGTTTTAAGTTCTTCATGATGCGATAGCAGAGGACACAAAATAATAATTAAAAGTTTATGTGGTGCTATGACTTCATTAAGAAGTACAAGTCACGTGACGGTGAGAGTTTATGAGAAGCGACCCCATTTCCTACTATGTAGGAAAACCGCAACATGCGGTAGCTGGTGGACTATGATTGTGTCGCGTGAAGTCATTTGCGGTACAAATATCGGAGAAGCAATAATGACTTGAATCTGTATTAAACAGCCAAGACAGTCCCTACATATCTCCCGCTTCTCAGACAAGCTTTCCCATTCGAAATGGTCTGGCAGCCAATACTTGCGGATTGTGTCTCAGTCATTTGCAATAAAAGCAATAAACGACTTGAGTTGTATTGAGAACAGTCCCCACATACCTCCCGCTGAAAGTGTCGCTTTGTTCATTTTCGGGCTGAGAGGAAAGTTTGTCGGAGAAGGACACCTTCAGCAGGAAGTATATGAGAATAGTCTTGGCTGTTCTCACACAACTCAAGTCGTTTATAATTTCCTCCGATTTTTTTTTTTTTTTCCGCAATTGACTTGAGACACAACGTAAGTACAAAAAATTCGGTCTAATGTGTCGGACAAGGACACTTCCTCATGGGAGGTATATGGGGACTTAGCTGTTTCTGCTATTCTTTATCCCAAATAACTCTCTGAAGACTAACTGCCGGCGAAGTTGATCAAAGGCTTGAAGGCATTGATAGCTTTTGGATAGCACATATATGCCTGTTCTGGATCCGTTTTCTTCCGATCTGAAGGAAAGGCAAATGTGTCGGACAAGTCATTCAAGACGCTCTTACACTTGCGAGAGCTGCTGTGTAACGCCCAACTGATATCCCCAATTCAAGCTAATCAAGCCCATCATTTTGCTTTCAATAATTTGTCCGACACAAATTTCTGCTGAGTGTATCTGGTCTTAAAGAAAGGGAGTCCTTCGTATATTCCTGGCAGAAAACAGTCAATGCCAAAGCAGAGTGAAAAAGAGAGCTACAACCAGCGGCTGTTGGTTATTTGATTCTTAGATTTCAAGTACCCCAGAAAGAAAGTATTTGATAGTAAATATATCCTGCTGCTGGATATGCGAGTATAGTTGGTATCAAAGATTTATGTTTTCTGTTCTTGTAGTTTTAATGTCAAACCAATCCATAAATCGACTTGGTATACCTTTGTCTATTTCGAATAAAGAAATTATAATATAGATGCAGAAAAGGAAATCAAAGTGTCTTTCTGCAATCCCATTTGAATATGTCTTAAAAGTAAAGCGGTATAAGTAATTAAGTAAAGTATTAAGTAAATAGTAACTGATATTCATCACCAAAGTTTTCCAAATGCGATTATGATATATTGAAGAATTTTGCTTAATATTTTTAAAAAATATGTTCTGGACTAATTTTGTTTGGACGTAGTTATGCATTACTATTATAGTAAATATCACAAAAAAAAAATTCAAATCCTGTAAAGTTCCAAATTAAATATTGCATTATAAGTAGTTTATGTGTTGGTTGAAGTAACTACGGCTATGCTTTAACTGCACACCTTTTGATATCATTTAAAATAGATATCCGAACTAATGTAATGAAATTTCAAATTAGTTATGATTCCATAATTGCATCTATTTGACTCATTTTTTACTTTCTTGTAAAACTAAGTTATGCAGAGAAAGTATTTAATCTTCATCAAAATCTCGAGTCCGATTTTTTGAATCTCCATTGTTTTAGACCTCCTGAGTCCGAAAAACAAATTTTGGAATGTCTGTCTGTCTGAACACGATAACCCAAAACTATTCGAGCTACGGGATGAAATTTGGTGGCGTGGTCTTACACATAATTTGTAGGTTTCTACCAAATTTTTGGCAAAATCCTGCCTACGGAAGTCTAACTGCACAACCGTATTAGGAACGCGATAACTCACAAACTTATTTAGCTAGGTGGGGATAAAATTTGGTACACATTTCTTTATCATCAGAATGTAGGTTTGTACAAAGTTTGGACCAAAATCCGTCAAAGGGTTGACCGTCTCTATAATCGCATACCTTTTGAACGTAATAACTTCTTTAAAAAAATACTCGATAAATGAAATTTGGTATGTGGGCCTTTTACCCAATGGTAGATTGTACAATTTTTTGTGTCAATCGGTTAAAAAAAAAAAGGCGCTCCTTAAATTGCAAATTTTGCTTTTTTTTATCTTACACTCCATCCCTATTGGTAATCACGTCATTTCTAATTCCACTTCCGCGTTGGATGACAGAAATCGTGGTATCAGTTTCCTTGCTTATTTTTTCCCCCACTGCGTTTGGGGGGGGTTCTTGTCTGTTTTACTGCCTTTTAGCTTTATTTTTTTCCACATGTGTTAGAGTATAGGAGAAAGTTTAGGAGACCACCTGGTTGGTTATTGTTGTGAACTTAAATGTTCAATTTAACACACGAGATATTTCTTGTGTGTGTTTTGTTATTTTCAATTATGTACATAACTTACCAAAGTAAAAGACAGGTTCTGATCCGAGGTTTACTGAAATTTCAAAGCGCATCCATTCAAATCCACAAGCCAAATTTCCTAGTATCAATGCACAGGTTAAACTCTGTTTTGTTCATGATGTATAGCAAAAAGATGTGACGGTACAAACTTCTAAAATAAGCCTTATTTTCTATACACTGTGCATTTTCTGCACAAAATATATCTGCATACTTTATACATTAAAGAACATAGTAAGGTGATCTACAACGAATGCTTCAGAAAAACACTTTCATCTATATAACGGCAGATGAGACGCTGAGCCATGCTTTTGCGGCCTATTCCGTTCGGGCTTCACTTTCGGCCGACTTCCACACTTGCACGTGTTGGTGGTACTTCACATGCATCTCCTGAGCAGTATCTGATGTCCTTCAGAACTCCTCGAACGTTGCAACTTCAAGCCTAAGAAAAATGGAGGGATTGTAACATTAAATATAATCATTCACATGCAGCGGAATGAAAAGTCTAGTGTTTGATACAAGCATGACATTTACAATATAACTAGAAAATCAATTAAAGTCATGGTATGACGGGTGCAATTTCATTTGAGAGAGTTTCTCGTCAAATTGATGTGTTTAATAGAATATATGCAGAGAGGAAATGTTACATGTGATTGAAACAAATAAAATAAACATGATGTTTCACACAGGAATATTTAAAAATTTATATATTATTTAATTTTTTACAAAGCATAATTTCTGTTTGTCGAACGTTGCCAAAAAATATTATCAAATTATATCATCACGAAGCAATAAATAATCAGATGAACCGTATGTCCAAAACTATGCTCTTCCTTCACGCATGATATAACACGCGGGATTTACTACTTTCTATTAAAAACAAGTAATACCCTTTTTTAAAGTCAATTCCCTACTACGCGATCTGAGATATAATGAAATGTATCTGCGCATGCGCAAAGATATGGCTAAAATATGGGGGTGCTTTGATACCCATATCCATATACCCAAGAACCAAGTCTGTAATGTTACTAGTTTTCGATATAATGAAAACGTATCAGTGTATGTCATACAGAATATGAAATGACGACAAACAGACAAGAAAGCGAATTAATAAATATGTCATCTAGTTCTGAGCTATGTTTAAAGTTTCAAGTCTCCAGCTCATCGGGGAAGTTAGTTTAAAATTCACGTAAAATTTGAAATTCATATAAATATAGGGGAGAGTGTGAACTAATAGTAGAATTGAAGAATGGAAATTAATGTGAAATATATGATTAAAAAATAATTTGTGTAAATTTCTCTGGGAACTATTGATAATAGCGAGATAAATTTTATATCAATCGATAGAAAATTTTATTTCACCATTTTAGGAGCTATTAAATTCCCAATTAGAAACGACAATTACTCTTAAGTTTTAAAATTACTGGAAATTTAGGTGCTCTAAGAATGAAATAATGCTGTTTAACGTCTCTGCAGTGCTATATGAATTTTATTGTTGGTGATCAGAAAGGTTACCAAGAGATAGATCTGGCTCTTATATTAGTAAAAGAATATTCAACAACAATGCTTTTATTAGTTAAAATGCAGAAAATGTAATATATTAAAATAATGGCAAAGCCAGTATGCATCTTGTGTCCCTAGTCCCAACTAATACTGGATCACTTCTGTCCATTTTTATTTCACATGGAAGCTTAAGGGTCTTTAAGCACCCCTGTGGTCATCAATAGTCCCTTGCCTCCCTCCATGTTTGAAGGAAATTATAAAAAAACTTCACTGTAATTGGGGAAGGGGGGCTCTTGTCAAGTCCCCAACCAACAATTGAACCAATTTCAATTTTTCTCCGCTAATTTATTTCTCCGCTTTGCAAGCATAGCTAACCAATCAGGAATGTCTGCCCATTGTGCAAGTTTAAAATAGTATTTTTTGATCTATGTGCGTTTATACAACATGCGATATTTCACAAATATTGTAAAATACAGATTGTGAAGATGGAAACAAGAACGATTTCATACCTACCGATGTGTTTCTGAAAACTTCTACGCAGAAATTCGTGACCGTTGAGCAGTTAAAACTCAAGAGTTTTTTCTGTTTCATAACCTGTTCCACTAATCTAATATGCAACATTTAAACTGAAAACGGTAATGGTTGGGAGCGGCAAAGCGGGAGGGGTAGGCAAGGCTGGAATGGCGGGTGCTGATAATTTGTTTTAAAACAAATCTGCGGTCGCCAAAAAATCCCAAAATGTGTTGTGCTAATTTAAATATTCCTAAGATAATCGGAGTTTCAATCGCATTGATAATATACTTTAATTTTTTTAATGAAATAAGCTTGGGTGAATTCTTTCTTTTTGTCTTGTGCCCATTGGTGCATTAGTTTCCTTATTTTATTGTTTTCTAAAGTGCCTCACGCTTTATTAATTGAGATCCAATTTTAAATTATTTCCTATGTTCTTGCATTAATAAATATGCGTTTTTTAAATAATTCTTGTATTATGTTCTCCGTTTTAGACTAATATCATTTATATATTAGAAAATCAATTCGTCATGGTATGACGGGTGCAAATTGCCCTCTTCATTTGAGAGATCGTCAAATTTGACGTATTAAGCAGATATATATGCGAGAGAAAATTAACACATCGAAAACAAATAAAATAAACATATGTTTTAAGACAGGAAATATTTAAATAATATGCAAATAAAAAACAATATTTCTTTATTCAGAAAACCTCTTGGTAAACAACATCCCGTGTGTAGTTATTGTTGTTTAACACCCCAACCGTCCAAAACTGAAGCACGCGCATGATATGTTCCCCTGACGTAATTTACTATTTCGATTAAAACGGGAAATTTGAAATACAGATTAATAAAATTTAAAATTTCTCTGCAACTATTGTTCACAGCGAGATAAATTTTATATCAATCGATAGAAAATTTTATTTTACTATTTTGGAGCTATTAAATTTAAAATTAGAACGACAATTATTCTTTTAAATTTAAAAATTACTGAAATTTAGGTTCTCCAACAATGAAATAATACTGTTTAACGTCTCGCAGTGCTATGGCGCGAGTTTTATTGTTGGTGAAATCAGAGCGTTACCGAGAGATCTGGGCTATTATATTAGTAATTTCATTATTATAATTAACTAGCCGCCTTCGGAAACCAGCTCTTCGCCCGTAAATAACTTGTAGCTATGCTTGCAACTTGGCGAAATAAATTGGCGAATTGGCGGTTGCAGAGGCTGAGGGACGCTGCCAGTTTTATTTTACGATATATCTCGAAAATGCAGGGTGGTGGGCAGCAGGTGACCATTAATGACATACTTAGACGTCGCAAGCTTTCATACGAAATAACACTTGTCGAAATCGGTCCTGTGGGTGGGGCTGAGGGACTGGTTCTTTGGTTTTGAAATTATTTTAAATATATAGACTAGCCGCTCTCGCCGCCCTTTTGCTCAGCCCTGCCACTTCGAGGCTCTCAGTCACTACTTTTTTTCAGTCTTAAATACTGTATAAAGATCAGTGGAACAGGCTATAAAACCATAGTAGATTTCATATTCTTTGTAGATAACAGATTCCTTTAAAATTGTAAATTCTTTCAATAAACCCCATCTAATTGTAATGTTTAGTATAACTTTCTCACGAATTTCGGCATGGAAGTCTTCAGATCCATAAATGCAGACCAAGTGGTTAAATAAAAACTACAAAACACGAAATTTTTATAAAAATCTTAAATTGCCCAAAAGTAATGAACGTAATACAATGCCATAGAAAATAAAAACTGCATATTAGTAGCACGTAGAAAATAAGTCGTCAGCATTAAGAAAATTGTAAATGATCGCGCTCATAGGACTGAATTCTTTATTTCGCTTTCCTGCGACAGTTTCAGATTCTTTCCCTTAAAAATAGCAATTTTTAATCTTTGATTATTGAGAGTTGGAGCACCCTGGCGAAAAGAAGATTGAAATCGTAATCGATAAAGTAGGGTAAGTGGGAGAAAATGGGTGCGAGAATAATTGAGGGTTATTTTCTTTAAGGAAATTTTTCCATTTGCTGGATATGCACTTTGGAGCTCTAACAAATGCATAAATGTTTTGTATTAATTTTTAAACTATATGGCAAAAATATTTTCACTAGTTTTTTTCCTGCATCCAAGAAAGTGTAATAAATTTTTTTGATGGCATACTTAAAGAATTTTGAAACGAGTTTTTCCCTTTTTCAGATTTTACAATAATATTCCACAAAAAAAATGGGTTTGATTTTTCTAAATTAAGGAACATTTTATTATAGTACGCATTTCCATGAAGCTATGTTAATAACACTTGCTTTTTTTTACAATTACCGATGATGGAGCGGTGGGGAAAAAAGTTGTACCACCAAATCCCCCCCCCCGTGGGAAATTGGGTGGCGATTTTTAAATGCATAGAAATATTATATTAATACTAGCTGTTACCCGCGACTTCGTGCGCGAAGAATTTGAATTGTTACTTTTTTTAAATTCACGAAAGTAAATGTTTCGTTATATGTAGAAAGGGGAAATTAAAACTTCTGATGGCTGATAATACATAATTGGACGACTAACAGGAGTGTACTGTACATGTGTCTGCTGTTACAGTTAGGTAAATTGTTTATATATGATAACACACTTTTGTATACGACGTTTTTTGTTTCATGTTTTTTGCACCGATGTATAGGTTTAGTGGGCTGAACACACACGAACATGCCACACAAAGTTACCAACGGAAAAATGATTTTTCCAAATGTATGCCTGTTCCTTTGAGTGTCTGACGCTGAGCCTGGCAAATGCTAATTTTAAAGGGAATTGTTACCTTATGAACTGGGACGGTAAATCCTTCGGTATTATCGGAATGCGTAGAATTTAACACTCTCGCCACTCACGCTATATCGGTAGCTAGTACGACTTTTGGTCCTAAGTGTGTAATTTAAAACCGTGTGCCATTGCGCAGTCTCGGTACATCGAGGTTACGTATGATTAGTTCTGGCACACCGAATTTTAATCTTAGCTTGTCGGAAGGCATCCCTGACAATTCTATGGGATTGAAGAACTCTACAGGATATGATTTTACTTGTTATTGCCCATTACCGTATCTACAGACAGATATTCTGTAACACATCCCTCCATTTGTGAAGCATTTTTTTTTTTATTTATCCGACCTAAACTTTCATTATTCAGTGCCAAAATTACCCAATCAACAAACAATCTCTATTCCTCTTATTAGCTTATAGGGAAGGATAAACCTTGCTTATCGGTTCCTCTGTACTGTGAACAATTTTAAAAAAGTCCCTATTTAATACACTGTTTGAATCTAGCAATCGCCAAATCTATTTGGAAACTGTATCAAGCGCCAAGTTCGAATCAGTTCTTTCTTTAGTAAAGAAAACGTTGAATTCCGTGTTCATTGGGTTTATGCAATCCTTTCTTTTTAAATCGGTTGAAAAAAGCTCTTAAAGCATTAAAATTCGAAATGGAACTATTGTAATTAGCTAAATCGTTTGGTTTAGAATTTAACCGCCAGTGATTATCCAAATCGTTTGGCTACAAATTTAACAGCCAAACAAATCTTGGATGTCGATATAAAGAGGGATAAAGAATTATTTTGGCAAGCTTTCCACTAAATTAGGCTCTTATTTTAAGTAAACATTGAACGATATTTTCCTTTAGTTATAATTAACTTTAGTTTTTAAATTTTAATCCAAAAACTCTTGAAACTATATTATATCTATCATTGGTTTTCTGTCCTGGCGTCTATTTTTCAGTTATTATTCCACAAATTAATTATTTATTTCTTTTCTCAGCAAGGTCACGTGATGCTTGACTTTAAAAATAAGTTATTTCAAATGCTTGCACTTTTCTGAAGGATCACGTGACATTTCATTTTGTTTACGCATTCCTTAAGGATTACGTGACAGTTGATTGAAAAATAAAGTAGTAATCTTCATCGCAAATCGCTTGTTAATTATTTAATTGCTATCTGTAATCAAAAATAATGAATTTAACATGATGTCGCCTACCCTATGTCCGTTCCTGGGTTTCAAGCTACAACTCTGCCAAATCGGTTTGGTAGTTTTGCCGTAAATGCGTAACAAACAGACATACACATTTTCGCATTTATTATATTATATGGATATTAATAAAAATAAGCAAAATTTTCAGAAATAAAGGTGAATTAGTTCAAAGTCTAACCGTTGCCTAGCAACGGAGTAGCTATAAATCTTCGTTATTTCAAAATCGTCTGCACGTATTTAAAAATTATGGAACTTTTAAAAATTAATAACAATCGAAGGAA
>BGPR01047088.1:0-11877 GCA_013235015.1 Araneus ventricosus
TTTAAATTGTTAATAATAATCTTCTAATTATTATTCAGTAACTTCCATTTTTATAATTTAATATTAAATTATTAATCATACTAAACTTAAGAACATTTTCAACGCCTTTTTAATGGATATACTGTCACGTGAGTTCAATGATGTGCAAAAAGAGAAATTTCTAAACAAAATTGATTCATGTAAGGAAAATACTGTAAAATGCGTGCGCTATCCGGAAAGTTCCATTAGCAAATTTACGTTGCAGCTACGCTGCGCATGCTCGCCGATTAGTTAAAACCATCTGTAAGGCAGATAGATAACAGATCAGGACATGATCTTCAGGAAAGACAAAACGCCGCCCCATGCCCCTGTGCCTGATGCCTTTACGGCAACTGAACCAGTTGGATGGACATGGGACGATCAGGAAAGCAGATGCTTCGAAGTGGGTTGCAATAAGGTTAAAAAAAGCTGTCGCTTTCCCCATGCGGCGACTGCGATGCAAAAACTCATTGCAAACTTTGGCTGGGAAATATTCCCTCATCCCCCTTACAGCCCAGACCTCGCCGCTTCTGATTTTCAAATATTTTTGCGACTTTAAGTCTTTCCATTCTGACAAATGGTTCCATTATGTCAATGTTGCGAAAAAAGCCGATCCATTGCTGCGTCATTTCATCCATCATAAACGACATCGTTCCTCTGTACGGAGATACAGGATACGGTGTCTCTTTATGATATATGTTTCAACATTGATGGCAATCATGTCTAAATATAGTCTAAGTTATGTATCTCAGTTAACAATAAAGTGTTGTGTTTCATTACATTTTGTGTTCTTTTAATTGGTCAACAGAACTTGCATTCTGTATATCCTAAATACGTATTAAATAACCATATTGACGAATCACAATGAAACCAGTTGGAGGATATTCAATTTGAAAAGAAAAAAAATGAAAAGAAAGTACACGATTGAAACACGCTAACATCAAATACTGATCTGAAATATTTTTAGAATACATGAAACTATAAAACATTTTCCTAAACTACAATTTTTATTTCATTATTACGCTCGTAAACCTTCATTTAAGTGTTGAATAAATATTAAAAGAAAAGAAAATCTGAGCACTTAACAGCTGCGATTTGAAAAGCCATTTATATGCGACAAAAATGATATACAACAAGACAGATAAAAAAGAAAATGCATAACTAGGCTAAGACATTTTTTCCTCTTCGTTTGTAGCCATTGCGACGTCATATCCCTCTCCCTATTTTAGTTTTTTCATCACGTTTGAAAGTTGTCTCGCACGTGTATGGATTAGTAAGTAGTCAGATAAGGATGGAGAGTATTCTTACAGAGCATATTCAACAAGTGTGGGTCATTAGGTACTTGACCCAATTACGTACAACGAGGAAAAACAGCAGAAGTTCTTTCAGACTTTTCTCCCTCGCAGATTCCCGCTATTGTGTCTTCGAAAAACAGCTCTTGGTGACGTCAGAAACATTGTAAAATTCTTACGATTATTTTTCCCTCTTGAGATGTTAACATACCAAATGAAATTTATTTTGTTCCGCAAAAGATCTAAGCAGTCATTGTATGTAGTATTAGAAACAATTCTTAGTGACCGCGAGAAAATCGAATCTTATTTTTATTTCGCCATGAAAACAAAGCTACAAATATATGCATGCTAGCTTATATACCCGGCGTTGCTCGGGGTAGAAATATTTTCAAGTCTAAGTACTTATAACACTTTAAACTTAATTAAAAAGTTTTTCACTGTAACGTCTTTCGTTGATTTTCTTTTGCCCTCTCCTATGTCTCTGACCCCTCGACCAGCAGCTAAACTGACCTCTTCTTTTTGTCTCCATACTTTGAAACACTTCATACGAGTCTGGCAACCCTTGGAATTCCATCTTCCCATCTCTATCATTGCTACCTAGACCATAGAAATACTTCATATCTTGCTTTTATGGCTCCCCATCCTCTTCTTTTTGGTGTTTGTGTGCCTGACCGAAAGCGAGATTCCTTCTTTTTCTCCCTAGACCCTCTCCCGATCGGTAGGAACGGGACTCGGGTAACTTTTAATGACTTTACATACTGGCAGTGGCGTACCAATGGTAAGAGGCGCTCGGGCTCAAGGTCATGCTATGATTTTTTCTCCTCCCGTCATAAGGAAAAAGCGTTTGTAAGCAGCGCTCTTGACATTTTCGACTCTTATTTTTATTTCACTTTTAAAAGTGACATATAAACGTAACATTTTTGTCAACATAGTCCCAGCGCCCAGGAATATGATTTTTTTTACATCAGTCATTGCTTAACAAGCCGCAAATAGCACTCAGGGCCTGTTTTATTTTTGATCCTCTAATCACATAATTTACTTTAAAACTGGCACAATTCAGTAATGTTTTGTCTCCATGGCGCCAATAAAACTTGCATCTATACTTCACTTACTCCCCAGTCCTTACACAGGTGGTTAGAACATTCAAAAAATTTTGTGAAACAGAAACATCGCGTAGTAACTAAAACGAACGTCAATTGATATTTGGACATAAAACTTACAGAAACAAAACGGAAGTTCGGGTATGCTAAGGAAATAACAGCGGAGTAGAACTCTACAATGAAGTCTATGGCAAAAGAAAGCAATGTTTTTCTTATCATAGCTTTAACAGTGGCGTAAAAACCTGCGTGGATAAAGGATTTAATAGAACAATAGAGTTGTTTTATAATGAAAACACTATTAATACAATTTCTTTTTTTAAGATGGTACAGAGTGATTTAATTACAGTTAAGAGAAAAACTGTACAACAATTAATTATCATTAAAAGATAATTTTAGGGTAATTTTAAAAATAATTTTTTTTTTTTTGCTCGATAAGTATTTCCAGAAATTATTGGCGAAAAACGTCTAAGATAAAGCAATTTCCAGTTATTTTAGTGGAAATAAATAAAATCTAATTTAGTTTTTTAAATAATCTTTAGCAAGCGTTAGCTCCTCTTGTGTTAATCCAATGCTGTACCCAAACTTGGTCGCCGTAAGTCAAACGATGGCTGCACGTGCATAAAGAAATAAAAAAACGAAAACACAAGAACACACATACTTTCCTCTTTTTATATATTGTTACGAAAATCGTTAGTGTATTATTACGGTGAAAACAGTTCAACAAAATGGATATTGAATTTTATTCAAATATACCCAAAAAAACACAGAAGCACAAGTATAGAAAAAGCAGTACTTACACAAATTAACAACACAAACAGACCTTAATTCACTAATAAAACAGCAGGCACTGACATAAAATCGTGACATCAAATTTGGATTGAAATCTATCGAAATGGAAAACGACCAAAGCATACTCAGACTCTCCACACTATACTAAGACAGCTAGAACACAAAACAGGTATTATATACAGCAATATAAGTATGCGAGAAATTCCTAAGGAGAACACTCCATGCTGATTCACAAAACCTATATATTAATACAAGAAATTTTACCCAGCTCAATGGGCTAGCCCTTTTTGACATTCATAAAGATAGAAAAGTCAATGTTGAAGATGTGATTGACATATTTTCTAAGAAAAAGTCAAGGAGATTGGCCGCGACTAATTGTCTATCTTGTGAAGAGGACGAAACCATGAATAAAAAAAATAAAATGAAATAATTTTATTTGACTATATAGCATTTTTTTAAAGTTAAGTATCGAAAAATAAATTTTTCACAGATTCCTAGATACTACTTTGTTTGTATTTAATAAATTAAATTTAATTAATTAAATTTCATTGCTTTGACATTAATAATTAACTCAGTTAAGTAATTATTAATTTTTAAGAGTTAAAACACGAAAGACATTTTTTTTTCACATTTACCTTCCCCCTTAAAGGATTCCTAGATCCGCCCTAAAAAAAAAAAAAAGAGCGGTTAACAATCACTTAACTATTGCTTAGATGAATGGGTATTAACAATGCGCCCCAAACTGGCATAATTTTGAAGGAAAATCTCCTGAGATACATCAGAATATTTAAAGCAATTCTTCAATTCTTCTTTGCTCTTTGCAACAATTTCTGAAATATCAGAGGAATAGGAAAACAGCAAATGATCCATAGGCTATGTCCGAGTGGCCATTGCAGTGGTGTAGTCACAAATTAAGTAGTACCGGAACGCTCTACCCTGGGTGACAGAAATTACACCATTTTTAAGAAGGCTTTTACAATTTTTCCTTATTAATTTTTCGTAAAAAAAAGCAGTACTTCGGAACGGCGCGGCGTTCCGGTGTGATCCGGCTCCACTACACCCCTAGTCAAGTGCCTCAAAATACCAACAGAACAAAAAACTGTGGCTTGCAGCTAAAGTTGAGGCAAAGTAAAGCATCTATATTGGGAGCCACTCGAAAATAGCATTTCCAAATGTGAATGGACTTCTACGAATTAGGTAATTGCCTAATACAGATTTTTCTAGCCACACATATCTTTTATTTCTGCAGTGGATACCTCATACAATATTGCATGTTTCCGTAAAAAAATGAATAAATAGGGCAAGACAATGCAGCCAATTCATGCTCATGTGGCACATATCAATTTCACCTCATCGATCTATTTTTTGAATCCTCTAGCGCCAGCGGTTTCCAACCTTTTTGGTTGCTCGGACCACCTGTTGCATAAAAAAAAATTGAGGCCCACTAACTAATTTTACAAGTAAAAAATTACAAAAGCATATAGTTCATTTATATATTATATGTATCCCCTGGCGGGCACCGCGAGTACACGAATATGAGTTGCTGCCCTATAAGTAAGCAGGAACTCGCTTCCCCTGGGGGTATAGTAATAGTGGAGCTTTGGGTCCCTCCACCAGTGATAGTACGTACCTCCTTCGGGAGGGGTCCGGCCATGGCCAGGTGATTGGCTACTAGGACTCCGGTCTCGGTACTTAGAACTATTGCAGCGGCTGTCATTCAGATGATCCGGATACTTCGGCATGGCGGGGGTAGACCCAGTTCTTGTGGTTGTGGTATATATTATATGAGTTTATATGTCAGTAATTAGTAAAGCTTACTGTAAAAGGATTAAAAATATATTGTTTAGCAAGCAAAAAAAAAATAAAAAAGTGACGACTCTTGAAGCTTTCCCGACTTCGACTCTTGACTAGCGTTCCACGGTCCACTAATACGCCACCCGAGGCCCACATGTGGGCCGCGGCCCATGAGTTGGGAACCGCTGCTCTACGCGTCTGGCAGGAGGGAAAAGAGCGTAGCGTTACAGCATTAAATAAGACAACCTATTATTGGTTCTCAGATGGCATGCGCAATTACATTTGTCATGTGATTGTGATGTCACTGGGATTGGCTGCATTAATATCGGATGTTTCTTCCGTAGGATCCTAATCATATAACGTCTAGTAGTAGAATTTTTTATGCCTTTTTTGCATCGTGGTAGTTAATTTGTGTTAAATCACCGATCTTCTGCAACTCTGTTCCCATTCGCAAAATCTAATTTGTTGCAATATCTCTTGATAACATTTATTAGATTTTGCGAAACACGCATTTTTTCGGCAACTTTTCACCTATTCAGTTTACTTTATGCCGATCTAGACCGATTGTACTCTATTAGGTGCCTATCTGGTTACAGTGGCGGTTTTTCGCACAGGTGCTAGAGGTTCTCGCCTCGTGCTTCAAGATCCATAGGGACCTCAAACTCTATTCAAAATGCATCGCACTGCTAAGTCGACATGAAATTTAACACATTGGTTAGGGGTAGGGGGCCCCGAAACAATGTTGCGCATGTAGCCTTATATTGCCAAAATCCGCCACTGTCTGGTTAGTTTAATTGTGCTTCTCTGCTGCTATGCTCAAGTATGCGTCAACCCTCAAATGTTTTAACTTAAAGAACATAATGACGAAAATAATGAAATAATAAAAATATTCGTTATTTAAAGCGTTTGTGAATGGACGATTAAATGAAAATGAGAGAATTTCGGAAGAAAGCAAATATATTGCTTCACTTTTTTAAAATGGAAGAGAAGGTGAGAAAGAGCAATGAACTTTATACTCACGTTCTTTGTTCTTTCAGGGAGGGGGAAAATCTGGGTGCATTTAAGTTCTTGACGGGCGTTTGCTTACGTAATTATTCAAGAGATCATTTATCAAACAAACCTTCACTTGCTATTTTTACATTAAATTAATGACTTATTTAGAAAAAAATTTCTCTTGTGTCATGAAATGGGATGGCTTCCTCTTCTTCTCCATAAAGAAAAGAAGAAAGCTTTCATTTTTTATGTTTACTTCGGAGTTTTAAAGACCGCACAGTTAGAAAACATTTAAACGCTCCTGTTAATTTTTAATTGTGAAAAAAATGAAAAACGGATTCATTTTTAATAGTGAAAATTGCTAAAAATGCATTTTTAAATTTAAAAAACTGCTATACAAATAAGTTTTGAACTGTGTAAAAAATGTCGTCACAAACCGTAATTAGAAAAGATATAATAACTGAGATCAACTTTAGATGAAACTGAACTATTTTATCAGATACTATTGGTAGAAATGTTTGAAAGTTTTATAAAATCAAATTACATTCTAGTAAGTTCAGTGCCATTAATCCAATATGTGTTCTGGATAACATTCAGCTTAGGTAATATGGTAGAGACGTGATTTTAAAGTACTAATAAATATTCAGTCGCATAATGATAATAGATACTGATGGCCTTTCACAGGTAGTTACTACAACTCCATTATCTAAACAGATACAAACATAAAAGTGTTGAAATAATTAGTACTTTGACACCACATCATGCCCACGTACTTGAAAAGCAATGACTATTGCTAACATTGTCCAAGGAGCTGTGTCTAAGTTATTTCTAGAGTCAGCATTTTACCTGTAGCAGCATCATATGATTTATCTTGAGTTATTTCTGTATGTAGTCGACTCTCTGATCAGTGGCGGTTCGTCCATTATAGCTGTAGAGACCACTGAAATTAATTTAACCCCTTAAGCGTCGCATTTTCTTTGCTATCTAATAAAATGACCTCTCCTGTTTTGGAAAGGGGCTATCGTTTTCATTCATCTAAGAAGACACAGAATACTTGAGATGCTTATGGATTAGACGCAAATTTTGTGTCCAATTATAAAGCTAATTAATGATTAAATTTTGGTTTATAAGCCTAAAAATGCGATAATTCGATGCACGTCAATATGACGGGCGCGACGGTTAAGGGGTTAAAGGCTTGCATTTTCGTTTTTTCTAATAGGCTTACTTTTCCACTTTGAGAGTTCAATATATTCAACGAAAATGGTAAAAAAGTAATAAAAAAGGTAAAAGAAAGACAGAAAATCAATCAACAATTAAGATAGAAACAAACCAGAACTGCAAAGAGATTTGTCTCTCCTAAGGATCAAAATTCGCGCACTGAGCAACGCTGAGCGTTGAATCGGAAGAAAAAAGCAATCCTTTCTCCTTTGAATTTAGAGGCACTCGAACTGCGATTTTTACAGCTCTCGTTTGGTGCGTGCTTTCCATCTTCGCCTTCCTCATTTGGCTTTTTTTTCGCTTTCTCTCAGAAGCCCAGTCATTATGTAGTTTTATTAAAATCAAATTCTTGAGGAGTTATAATTTTTTGCTCCTTTATGTTTTTTGGGGGTGCTGATAACGAATCTGAGGTTTGCCACCAAAAATTTTTGTTGGAATTTTAGTTATAGCAAAAAAACATGAAACAAATTGATTTTTCCCAGTTTTTGCTTAAAACTAAAAAACTATCAATTTTTGGTATATCATCATTATATACCAAAATAATCAGCAGAAAATTTCCTGCAACTTAGGTCTATACAACTTTTGCAGCACTGCTTGTTTCTGAGCTGACGAGCAGCCACTGAGTATCTAGGAGCCATCATGAGTTCTTTTCTTCTACATATCTTACTTAAAAACTATTTAAGAAGTATTACGTAGGTTTTTGAAATAGAGCAATAAAGCCGCCTGTCTTTCACCAAGGGAAGTGATAAACTGACCATCTGTTCGGGTACCAAGGTCGAAAATCGTAGCACTTAAAGCTGCGGGTGAAAAAACTATCTAGGAATTGCTGCATTTATTGGATGCTACTTCTTCTACCACAATTTCAGAATCTAGTTCATGTCCTTGATGTCCAAACAGGTGATCAGTCGATCATTTAACTGCCGAGAAAAGAACAGCTATGTTTTAAATGTGTCCATGGTCAAGATATTGTCCGGGCGTCAGTTAGATATTGAGGTGCTTCTTTAATTAGTTGTTCTTTTCTTTCACTATCTAAATATTCTAAATGTGTTTCAATCCATCTCAATCAAAATTTCATCTTGAAACTTAAACTTATTTCCTAATTGATAATACAAGTATATCATGTATCATGAAAAAAGCTATCGTAACCTACTTCATAAATTCGTTTAAAAAAATGGCAATTAAGACCTTGAAATATTAATTTATAAGAAGTCAGAGTATTCCCACCTCGATTTATTTAAAAAGAAACCTACAAAAATTTATCATTTTTCAAAGCGTAGTTTTGTTGAGTGACTCCAAAAAAGTATTCGTTGACTACATTAAAAAATTGTTTTTCTTACCCTGAAAGATGAATTTATGGAAAATAAATTTCTATCTTCTTAATTTATTTGAGGAAAAAGATGTTTATCTTCTATTCATTTTATGAGCATAGGTTGCCTTCAGTACTTATAAGTTGCTTGTAAATCCGAAGCATTCATAATTTGAAACATTTCCAAAAGAACCATCCTGATCTGCATTTAATATGTGATAATTTCCGCTGCATCAATGCACATTTCTGTAATCCACATTCATCTATCTGTGTTGATTGGGGGGCATTTTAATCAATATTATAATAATTATTAGTCCTATTTAATTAAATAGCAGTTTTAAATTGAGGCAGATAGATTTTACAATAAAGAGTGCGTAGCTAAAGTCACTGAGTAACCATAAATCTAAATCATAATTTCCATAAAATACATTATTACAATGTTTTCCTTTTGTGTTTTAAAATGTTTAACGTTTTGAAAAAAAATCGGATTTAAAAAAAACAAAAGGAAATTCAAACTTCTAGTCCGAAAATTTTATTTTAACTCAACTGCAAATGTTATTAAGTTGAAAAGGGCAATTCAGTCTTCGGATGACTGTGAAGAAAAGTTTTGAAAAGAACTTTTAAAAACTTTAATCTCAATTAAAAATAAAAATAAGCAGAAAGAATAGAATGAATAGAATAAAAAAATAAGCAGAAAAATGAATGGAAGGAGAAATCAAATGAGTTTCGGCATTCACGAGAAGGCTAAGCTATGCATTTGTCCTAAGAGCGGTTTTTTCCCCACCCATTTTAGACGAAAAATTAGGCAGCATTCACGGATGTTCCAAAGTTTGTTTTGAGACAAGGTTCGAAGTCGCAGAATTTTTCCCATCCACTTTCCTCTTCCCCAACACCGGAGATTTCTAGTTTCATTTCTAGCCTCGACGCGAGGTCCCAATCTAGGCAGAAATATTGCTTTCCCGCTAACCTCGCAGCGAGATCATCAAAAAGCGAACCATTCCAATCAGATTTCAAACTATTCTGAATTCCGACCCATCCGTTCCGCTATTCTAATTTTCATCGCTTTTCACCCTGACGATTGGTTTCTCCTTCCCGTGTTCCAAAAATTCCAGTTTGGAACAGCGGTGAATGGCTCGCGTGAGAAGATGCAGTTGAAAACGGATGAGATGTAAATATTTTTTTATAGCTGTGGAGTAGCGGTTCTCAACTTTTTTTCACTCGCATACTCCTTTATTAGCCTTTTTATTTTTTATTACCCCTACTGTTATATCCCTTTCCCCCAACCATCTCTCAGCACGAAAAAGTTTTTATTAATAAAGCCAAGGGCTTAGGCAAACTTAACATTTTTTTTCCATTTTTTTTAAATAGCCTTAATTCAACATCAAAGCAAATGAAAATAAAGTTGAAATAATATCACATTAGCTTTTGAAAATGAGAGCTACTAATTATTCAATTACTAGATATTAATCTACTTCTTCCATTTTATTTTTTTCGTGAATAGGCTTTCGGACTTGTGCAATTTTCAATTCCGTTTTCCATGCGAACTTGAAAAAACGAAATCCTAGAAAATTCTTATGTATTGTGTTTTGCGTCATTACCAAGATTACTTTCGCGTACCTCTAACTGGTCCCCGCTACCGCAGCTGTAGAGAAAAGAGCAGTAATATTTGATTTCAATGGTGGAAGGACAGCATGAATTATCATTCCAATAATGGCACATTCATATCTTGAAGTACATTTCATTCTACATCTTTTTCGACACTTAACGACAAAAATTCACTTAAAAATAAAAATATCATTTTTATCTTACGATATTAGATTATGTAATTGAATTATCACAAGTTTATTCATATATCAAAGAAACATGGCTAGGAAAACAGGTCTTTAATGTTACAAAAATCATTTCAAAACACTCTTCAAAGCCTCCAGACTTGAATATTAATTTCAAAATTTATTTACCGTTCTGCTTCTTGCAAGTAGTTAAAAGAGTAAAGAAAACAGCATCACGTATTCATAGTGAAACAAACAAACTTTCTCGAAAACGTTGAACGTTTGTATTCTACTGAGTTTACCTCTTCTTTTTGAATTTCTTCCCGCCATTCCCATTCACGTATCTTTAATTCGTAAGTTGAAAGTTAAGTCTTCTCTTCTTAAAACTAACTCAGCACTCCTTACAAAATGGTCAACAAAGCGTAAATTCTTAAGCTGCATTTCATAATATAAAAACTCTGATCATACTAACTAATTTATTCTCCACAAAAAAGTTACGGAGGAAAAGAATTGATATTTCATTTAATGCTAAGCTTAATACATGTTACAGGGGAAAAAAAGCCACCCACAATAATACCGCGTTGAGGGTTTTTTAAATTACACAACTCATTTGTACCGCCTCGTTTACGATGTGTATAAAGAGAAGGTATTGTGATTGTCAAGAAATTCGACCACGAGATTTTTATGAATCCAATGTTTGAGTTCGGAAAACCATTTTTCGAACTATTCCTGTCTGTGAACACGATAACTCAAGAACAGAAAAGCTAGACGAATGAAATATGGTCTATGGTTTTTTCAGGGAAAAAAATGAAGATTTACATAAAATTTTTGTACGAAATAAATTGTCAAAGGGAAGTGGAAATCTGTCTGTCTGCCTGTCTATATTCATGTAATTAATTAGAAATCTTCCCATCTTTAAAATAAATCCTTTTTAATGCCACCTAATTTTTAATTATATCCGTTGCATTCGTATAATTATATTCATTTCGCATTCGTTGTACTTCAATCCTATGAATAAAGCATACTTTATTCATAGGATTCTATTCTACTTTAACTTTAAGAGTCGCAACATTTCTTGAATCTCGATTCGGGATTTTCCCCGTTTCCTAAAAGTATTTAACTTCGCCAAGTTTTTGTAAAGCGTGGTATTCACCGTTACTCAATTCCAAGATTTTTAGAACACGGGAAGGGAAGACTTTTCGCCAATGTGAGAAACCGTGAATGTGAAAACTGGCGCAAATGGATTGTACTGATGGAATTCTGAATAGTTTGAAGTCTGATTGGAATGGCCGGATGGCCTTTTGAGACAACGTTGCGAGAGTAGCCAGAAAACAGAGCTTCTGCCTAGATTGGGACCCCGCGACGAGGCTAGTAAACAACTGGCAATTCCCCGTTTGGGGGAGGAGGAGATGGGCGGGAGTAACTCTGCGACTTTGAACCTTCTCATCTCAAAACAAATTTTGGAACATCCGTGAATGACTTCCCTAAAATTTTAGACTGGAATGAGGGGAATACAAATCAGTTCTTGGGACAAATCGCATAGCCTAGCCTTCTCGTGAATGCCCAGCTTAACGTTCTCTTTTACGATGTAAATCTTT
>BGPR01047089.1:0-11877 GCA_013235015.1 Araneus ventricosus
TGTGGAAATTGCAAACTAACATTTACTTGTTATATCTTTAAAGGAAAAGAGTGTTGATTACTCATTCATAAATGTTTAAAGTCATTCAAACTGTGTCTACTATTTGCTAATCAATTTATCAGGAAACATTTTTTAAGCTTTTTAAAGCATATTACCAGAAAGAGAAATTTATAGCTAAACGAACAGATCAGTAGATCTTTTAATTACTACAAACATCTGAAGTTATATCAAAATATTTTAAAATCCTTTTATTATGTGACTTTGATGATAATTGAGACTACACTATTATGAAGCAAAGAACAAGAACAAAAAAGTAACATTTTGTTTCAGAATATGATTAAGAATGAACTTTGCATCAATTTTTGGGATTGTCCAATAATTATTCAATTATTAAAAACTGAATTCCGCATTTCTTTTTCAGTCGGTCACTCCTCTTTAAGATAAAAAAGAATGCGCTAATGACAATTGTACATTGTACTGATGCCAAATTTCTAATAATAGTTTAATTGATATTTTTTTGTGTTAAATTGTTTGACAAAATGTACGTTTCATTTAACAGCAACGAAAATCTATTTCTTATCTTTAGATTTTCATTAATTTTAATATTTGTGTAATGAAAAATGTTTGAATATTTTTCTTTTGAAATTCTGAGTATTTAGAGTTCTTTCTTACAATTTAGTTGATACTCAGTGAAATAATAATGTCAACTAATCCAAATAATAGCACTAACTATACTCATGCAAGTTGTTTCCGCAGGCATAGGAGTACAAATAAATTCATCATCTTATTTAAACATGCTTTTATACGGAATTTTCTAGTTCGATTACAGTTTCTTTTTAAATTTCGTTTCTAGTTGAATTTTATTGTTTGATAGATTAAAGAATTAAAAATTTCGAAAATAAGAAAATTCATCATGTGGTAAAATTTGAAAGCTAAACTACGCTTAAGAATACGTAGCCTCAGTCATCAAATTTGCTGCAAATCCGATGTACTAAAGAACATACATAAAATTTGCTCAGGAAATAAGATGAGTTGATACTGTTCTTCATTCGCAACGCTTACAGTTAGAATTTTGGCTAATGTCTTCCGAAAACAAGATTTTTTTTCTTCTTGTATACACTGGTGGACAAATGCTATTCACCATTTTTAAGATGCGAATTATTAGGACTTAATGTGGATATAATGGTTCGCAATCAGTTACAGAGAACCGTGGGATACACTCTTGTCGGAATTCATATTTTACATTAAAGATTTGATCACGAGGGCATTTAGAGAGTGGACCAGAAAGTGAGGAAGACGAAAAGATATTTTGCCCGCCCCGTTCCACAGAAAACTGACAATGAGTTGAAACTTTAGTCAATGGTTTTGTTTGATATCCATAATATTTACATATATTTTTGTAAAAATGGAATGAATATTTCAGATGATATAAAGTTTTAAATAAAAATCCAAAATTTTTCCGCATGTTTTTTGTTTATAATATGCAGAATTTTAAACCAAATTGTAGAAAACTTACAGAATATTTGATAATATGTAAAGGAAGCATTGTATCAAAATTTGAATTAAATAATTTGAATATTAGTGAAAATATAAATAGTTGTATTAAATAATTTTTACTGGGCATGCGCGTACGGTAACGTAATTTTTCTTTTATAACTTCAGATAGCAACTATAGAGCAACTTATATCAAAATGCCAGTTCAATACCGTTAATATTCAGAAAGATATCGGTATTGCAGTGATGTGAATTTCCGTACACTCTAAGAGAAGCTAAATGATAAAGGTCCATGCACAAACTGAAATTTATTAAACTTGAATCTTCAAAGAGTAATATTGAATTTTATGAAAGTTGAATATCCTGAATACACATGTATACTAATAAATTAAATACATAATTTAAATTGCATTTCGATTCAAATTTTGATACAGTGTTTCTTTTACATATTGTAAAATATTCTGTAAGTTTTATACAATTTGGTTGAAAACTCTGTATGTTATAAGCAAAAAATATGCTTAAAAATTTGGAATTTTTTAAAAAAAAAATTTACATCTCCGCGAATAATTATGTTATTTTTACGAAAATACATGCAAATATTATGAACATCAAACAAAACCATTGACTAAAATTTCAGCTCATTATCAGCTTTCTGTGCAAAAGTGTTGGCCAAAATCCCTTTTCGACTGCATCGCTTTCTGGTTGCCCTCGTAACCGAATCTTCACTGTAAAATGTGAGTTCCGACGATTGTGTCTCCCACGATTCTCTGAAACTGATTGCGAACCATTGTATTCTTATTAAGTCCAAATTGTTCGAAATGGTCCTTAACATTTGTTCACCAGTACGTTAATCATGCTCATGTAACACTATCATCTAAAATTGGAATAAAAATTGCCACTGTTTATGCACAAATAATATTTAATAAACCTTAGTTATGATTCTTTTGACCTACCGTAATTGAAAATACTTTCGTAAAACGAAAAGAAGCACTGTTTTACTGCACACTTACCATGGCACGGTGTGACCGTTTTTTGAATATTTGTTTATGCATTTAATTTTTATGTTTCGGTTTCAACCTTGTACCTATTCATGAAATACAACGAATATTACGAGTTTAGCGGTACTTTTAGGTTAAGCGAAGAAACTCTTTAAATGTTTTAATTGGCAAACTGGCTATTTAACCATATTAATGTTTGTCTATGAATGTGCAATATTTTCACATTATAATTAGGATCTTACCCTATTTTTTTATTAGGAGATGCTATGTTGGAGCATCGTGAAAATCAACGCGAGCCTCAGCCATACGTACAGGTAACCAGACGGACTTGTTTCACAGAACACAGGAAACGTATGTCCTGTGGACTCTTCCTCACATCCTTCGTCGCCGTGTCCTGGGTTGGAGGGACTCACCTTCTTCGAGCCATGTACGTCGACTACTCTCTGGCCTTGGCAGCCAACGCACAGAAGCTCAACATGACAGCCATGAGCAATCTGGAGCATGGTGAAGACAGAAGTGCTCTGCTCTACCCTCTCTACAATGCCCCTTTCTTCACGACATGGGTTTGCACAACTTTGAATTTCTTCTTCTTCCCTGTCTATTTGACATCGAGGTTCTGCGCACCAGCATCTGAAAAGACATCGATGAAAAAAGAACTTACGTAAGACAGCGCCATTTTCACACATTGAATATTTCATTGCTCTTTTTATTAGTTTCACAGAAAAATAAAGCATTTATTATTTTTTTGTAAAGTTCGTTGCAAATTCCATGGCGCTAACATATTTGCTAGAACTGCTAAATAATAGTTCAAGAATTATAAAAGTAAACTTCTAAATCTTTGGGCAATATTTTAATAACAATTAAATAATATTATATTTTTTATGTATAATGATTAAAATGTATACTATAAAGCACATTCTGAAGAAAGTTAGAGATCAATGCACGAAAATTTGTTTATGATGTCAAATAATTTTACTACAGAAGAAAATCTTTTGCAAATGAAATGTATTTTTCGAATATAAAAACAAAAATTATAATTAATTACATTTCGTTTCTATATTTTCGTATGTATGCACTTAATTCCCCTGCTGTTTCTATGCATATTCGTAAAATTTTGAGTCAAGTATAAGAGAGTTTTGAAGACATAATTAAATCTACTGAATACAGAATTTAAAATAGTACAAAATATTTTGGTGTTCTGTTTTTAAATAATATTTTAATTTAAATTTACTTTTTGTACAGAAAAATATTTAAAAAATATTATAAATAAAAACAAATTACAAGGTAACTTATTGTTCTTTTCATAGCGAGGTGGGGTTTTCTTGACAATCGATTACAATTATTTAACTTATAATTTTTTTTATTTCAAATATTATCATATTAATTAAATATTATCATATTTTTATATTAATATTTAGATTAAGAAATCATTGTTTTGTAATTTGTGTATTTTTACATGTAAATGGTTTTTCCAATACAGAGTTTGTTTGTTTATTTGTTATTATCATAAACTAAAAAGAAAACGAAGTGGGTCATACAAACCACAATTTGGTAGAGAACCCTAATTATATTTAAAATGAAATCTGAATCTTTTCTTGCAGAATCACATTAAAATACTTATTTAATTAAGTACAATACAGTGCACTCAACACATTCTAATTGCTTCTTATAAGTGGGATTAAGCGAGATTCTACCTTTTGGTAGTCGCCTTTTTGCATAGGTAGCATATTGTCAGAGAGAAGTTGAAAAATTCCCGATGATGGAACCAATGATGAGTCTTAATCTTTTATCAACAGATTACAGGCAGTTGTTCAGAAAATCATTTTTTGTATCTTTATTCGTTTGCTCAATATAATAATTTTTCCTTGATCTTGTGGATTGCATTTGATCTTGTGTGCATTTTTTATGTATCATTTTCTAAACATGAAGTTTTATGAATTTATCCACGTTTTAAAATACTCCATGCGCATCATATTTACAGCTACAATACTTAAAATTTTTATTGATGTTGTATGAGCATACACTGACAGGAATTTGCTGAATTAAATTATTTATTAATATTATTTTTTGTGCTGAGGACCTCGTACATTATAATTGCAAATTTTTAAAGATAAATCAAGTAATTCTTGATTTGATTCAAAAATTGTAATTTCAGTAATTTTAAAAATGCAAAATTAGAATATAGATGATGTTAGATGTAGAAAGAAAACATCTATTTAAAAATCTGAAAACAATTTATGTTATATTGTAATACTCATGGAGCAGTTTGAAGTTACGCACTTTTTAATGCATTTTCATCATTTTTTTAAGAAAAAACATTATTACAGAATTTTGCTGACATTAATCTTACAGCATAAGAATGGGATCACAAAATTGTTGCAAAAATTTCACAGCAATAGCCCAGAAATTCATAAATGTTAACTTTCAACTTACCTTGTATCCTTAAGAAGAGGGAAAAAAGTCTGTACTATCTAAATCAGTAAAATCTTTGAATTTGAAGCCAATCCATGTAATTATTAATATTTTTCCTTCTGATTCGAAGTATGGAACATACTTTTCAAAAAGATCTTTTTTTATTTCTCCAGTTGTAGCTGCTTTTTCCCCAAGCGCTCAGAAGATTCTACATAGTAACAATATATTCTTTTGCTACTCTTTTTTTTCTTTCCCAAAATAGCTTATTCGTGTTATTCCCAAGTAGTTCCAGAAAAGAGTGACCATCATTTCTCTAATAGATAAAATGGTCTTCACTTTTTCATTGTTCATTTTCGTCTCGATTATTACTCAAGTATATAAAGATAGATTCATGTTTTGGATCCAGTCACGAATCGATACGGAAATAACTCAAGACTTGAATATAAAACTAACAGATATTGTGTTGAATTATTATAATACACATAGAATTGAAATTATTATTTAACAATCTTCCCACCAGTTATTATATACTTAGTTCTTTCATTTGCATGCTATTTCTTTTGGGGAAAATACGCACACATTGAGAGATATTTCTACAATTAAACATTTTAGAGAAAAAGTTTTCTTTTTCAATGAAATATATATATAGGTTTACAAACCAAAAGAGAACGGAAAATACTCTCTAAATACTCTCAAAAAATACTCAAATTTAACATATAAACACATGATCAAAGTGAAGGGAATATTAGCTATTTTTAGAAATTTACGTAGGTGTTTTAAGGGTAGGTATTTTCTGTGGGCTCGTGGAAGCGATTAAAATATTCTTTTAGTAATAAATATGCCAAAATGCTTGATTTAATAACCTCCATCGCGGGAAATAAAACGAAACTGGAGTTTAAGAAAAGTGATTTTTGAATACATTAGCATTGTACTAAGATTTTAAAATATATAAATATATAATATTAGAATTTAAAGTAAAATTAAGTGAGATTATAGATATATATATATATATATATATATACATAATTTGACTTAATTTTACTTTAAATATATATACAGTATACTCTCGATTATCCGTGCTCATTCCGGACTGACAAGAAAATTTAAAGAGAAACATTTTCACGCTTATCATGCATGCCAAATCGATTTTGATGTTCGATCGAGAGATTCATTCCATGAAACTAGTGAGCCGTGACGGCGGAGGCTAAAGAATAGATTTTTTTTCTTCCACCACGTGCCATCTCTACTGGTTCAACCCCTAATTTTCCGAGAAATGAATCATCCACATCCTGCTAGCTCATTCTCGTGCGAACACACTTCTCCCGACACATCATTCTTTAACTTCTTCGCTTTCTTTCACTTTCGCACGTGTTCTTTTAGTTTTTGCGTCTTGTTTATCGTCAGTTAGTAGCGTGAAATTTTTTACTGGTAAAAATGAGTGATGTGAAACGAAAACGAAACGTTTTAAATGTTAAAAAAAATTAGAAATCCTTAAAAAAATTGATAATGGAGAATCAGCTAGTACTGATGCAGAAGATGTACTAAATGAGGGAAATACAATTTATCATTCTGCTGCTCTACAATCTGTGAAAACTTTGTCAGATTATATGGGACAAAGAGGATTTGATTACGGTGACATTACTGCTGATCGTAAAATATGTGTCGATATACGACAAGAGATGAACAAACAGTAGAAGAAAAGTCTCATTACAGATTTTTTTAAGCAGCAAATTTTAAAAGGAAAATTCCTAGTTTGATGTTATACAGCATGCAAATGTAAGTAATTTTTATATTTTTGTACTGATGTCGATTTTTTCGTTAATAAAAAGGAGTTTTGGGATTATCCGTGTTTTTCTATTTTCCGTACTATCCCTCCCGGTGATTAACCCGGATAATCGGGAGTGCACTGTATATATATATTCCATTCTCCCTGTGGTTCTCACGGACATGTTAGCTTTTTCCTGGTCATGGTAAGCCTTTTTCGTTTTATTTTATTTTTTGTGTATACTACTATTTTATTTTATTTTATTCTAGGTCTTTTGTATTCGGATTTTTGGCTTTCTATTCTTTTTTAAATCATCTTCAATGTATTTATCTTTTATTCCAGAATTTTCCCATTTTCCATTTTAATTGTATTGTGCTTTTTGAAGGGATGGCGGCATATTTTAACGGATTTCGTTTGTCGTTAGCAGAAAAAAAGCACAAATTAATATCATGAGCGAGCTTCTCTTCCTGACGAGCGGCTCGCTATGATATTTTTCAATTTATTTTGGTTTTTGTCTATATTTTTGCCATTGTGTCTTGATTGTTTTTGAGTTTTTGTCTTATGTTTCTAGTTTGTTTATATATATATATAAATTGAAACAACCAAAAGATGCAAAGTCGCATTAGGCGTTCAAATAGGAAATTTTGGATATGCCATGAGATTACATATAAATCAATAATATGGACAAATCAAACTTCAATTTATCCCTATTCTCGAATATGCCATTTGGTGTTTTACTTTTACTGATACTTAGAGAATAAATTCAATGAAAACTCTTTATAAAAAAACCTTTTATTAATAAATTTAAAAGTAGATATATTATTTTAATTATTTTCTACTTTTTAGTCTTTAACTTACATTTTTATGCTAAATATATTGGAATCTTGTAATCATTTTTTTTCAAATTCTCCATCAGGTAGCGTCGCTGGTATGTGATTAAAATTTAATTAAATTAATCTATTAATTAACAATTAAAATCTTAAAATATTAAAATAATGTATTATCCTCGACAACTCACAAATCTGTACCCAAGTGTACTGAATTTAAAAGCTCTAGCACATAAAAAAATGAGTAGAAAATCGATAATAAAATTCCATCTTTCACAGCTTGAAACAAATCAAATAAAGTAAAAGTGTGTAAAAATGAAATATGAAGCCTTTTTAAATTGAATGTAATTAATCTTCCTTCCTTTGCTTTTCAGGGACAGCATACAGCCGTACCAGGAGAGAGGCCTGAGTGTGGGCGGGTTCCTTTGTCGCTGTGGGACATTCACTGTGCTCTGGGTCGCTACAAATTACATGTTTGTTTATTCCCTAACTCTTCTTGACGCCACTGACGTCATTGCCCTCTACACGACGAATGTTGCCTTCATTTATCTTCTCTCCTGGGTCCTGTTGCAGGAGCAGTTTGTCGGAATTAGGGTAATTACATCGATAGTAAAAAATATCCCGCCTAAAATAATGTCTCATACAGCTTTCTATTATTAGCCCGGTAATTGCTAGGAATGTTAGGTAATTACACAGAATGCCCAAATAAATGTCTAGTGGATAAATATTACAGCTAAATTTGTTTTCAGAGAGTGTAATATGAGGCTCATTCAGCTTTTTCTTTTCCGCGTGTTATACAGTTGTATGAATCCCTAAAGGATTTTCTCTTTAAATGTTTCATAGAATTTAATCCATGAAATCGAAAAAACTATAAAAAATCAATGGGTTAATCTCATAAATTTTTTAAATATAATTTTTACTTCAAATTAAATTTGTTCTTAAATATTCTAAGATAAAAATAAACCTTTCTGAAAATCAGTGCTTTATTTTCACAATTTATTTATTTGATATTTAGTATATGTACACTATGTAAAAACATTGGAAATAAATCTATCTTTTTTTTAAAAAAATTGTTGCGATTATTTAGCTACTTATAAAACTTCGCTCTCACATTTTCGCACTGTATGCAATTCAATATATTTATATTACTTTACTCTATTTTATTATCATGATGTTTCTATGTTTATGCGGATAGATGTCGCAGTGGAATAATGAAATACATTTAAGATACTTCTTTAAATAGTATCAGAAATAAAGTTTACTTTTTCAATTTTAAAATATTATCACTTTTGTTTAACACAATGAAGCCAAACTCGCGGCCGGCCCACACCGAATATTTTTGCGGATAGGCAAATGATATTATGTAACAATAGTTTTAACAAAAATTTCATAGTTTAAATTTAAAAAATCCTAATTATACATTATTATTAATACCATTTCTCCAATGACCGATTACTAGTCGCATTACATCGACGCACCATTTCCCCCACCTATAGCAGGCAGCTGTTGATAAAATAATCGAAGGTCTAAATGCTCTTTAGGTCTGTAGGTAAAATTCAGTGATGTTAGGACATCTGGATTTTAGAAATATTTGCCTGCCTGGTTTGAAACACTCGAAAATTGGCATAAGAAATTATTTCCATGTTTGGAAGTACTTATCGGCCCGAGCAATTATTTTCGCTGTTGATAGGAAATAAATTTCCTATCAGATTCGGAATTACTGACGGCACTTTAGATTAGTTTAGAAGTGAATCTTTGGGACAACCTGTCCCTTCCCCCCGAATTAGGGAGGTTGGTAGCAGAGAAGAGATGCTAGGAGTCAGAAAGAAAACGAACGATTATCCTCGTTCTTTCTTATGCTATGTTTTCGAAATAAACCTACATTTCTATAAATAAGTGAAGGAGCTTTTTGCGATTCCAATAAGCTTAAATCTAGTTCATTTGGCCGTGATAACATTTGAGTTTGACAGCCTTGGTCTAACAGATATTTTCATGTACCAAAATATCATTCATATGGTTTAAGGGAACATAGGACTGTTAAACCTCGAAAATTTTAGATTATATGAAAACACTATATGATATTTCCCTGTCTTTTCTAAACAATTTAAAACAATCCGCGTTAAAAATTTTCTGTAATTACTAAAGTTATAAAGGAAAATGTATCAGCTCTTCAACGTAAACATTGAATATGGCCATATTTTTAAAGCGCTATATCTCAAAATGTGTTTTTTTTATATTGCGCGCACGATCTCGAGAACTATTGAATATATTTACATAAACCACATTTTACATATTTCCACATTTTGTACCTATAGTTTTTTTGGGGTTAGAAAAGTTGAAATTTTAACTATTTTTAACATTTTTATTTTAAATTGGTATATAAAATAGAAACGAAATTTAAATGCAAATAAATTGTGGTTCAGTTTCTTAAACAGATTATTTGGATTACTTAGATACCCAAAATATTGTGTTTAGACCGATATTTTATTCGTAATCACGCGCGCAAGGTGACTTTCTCATTTTTTCTCCAAAACTTATACTCATATTTATTACTATCTCAAATAAATACATACGAATATAAAGGTTTCAAAATGTGTGTACTTTAAGAGAAAGAACAGAAAGAGAGTTTGTGAATTGCATTGTTTCAGAGATATAATGTATCGAATTTGACAGTTTTCTACGTGTCGTATGCCCTCTTAATAATTTAATCGCATATTTTACAAAATATTCTATTCTATTGATTATTTTAATTTTGGATCATTATTTTATTTTTTAATATATATTTCTATTCTAAAGGCATATATAAATGATAAACATTTCATGAGTGTTGTGTGAAACACAAAAACCAATCCGAAAGAGGGCAAGAAGTTTTAGAGTGTGTTTGAGAAAAGCCGAGATCTTGAATCATTTGTCAACTATACATTTATTAATGTCAAATGCCTTATTAATCTTTTGTCCACTTGCCATGCTTTCATTGTGAAATAGAACTGTTGATTTAATTATAGTTTCAGTGGTTTATGTTTATCAGTATTTTCTTCTTCCTATTTAGATTGTAGCTGTCATCATGTGCAACACTGGCATAGCACTATTCGCTTACATGGATGGAGTATCCAGAGCAATGACATTGGGAGGTGTAGTTTTGGCTGCAGCTGCCGCTGCTGGGACTGCAGTATACAAAGTAACTATTTACATCATTATTCTAAAATTACACGAATTTCTTTAATTTATAAATGAAACAAGTTGATTTTCGGGACTATGTATAGTAACATCTCTTTTCGCCTGCAACGACGGGATCTCGCCGACCGATGCTAGATAAGAGATTTTTCCGGATATTTGAATACATGATTCTAGAACTTGCCTGTTCATATTTTGTAATGTCATCTGTAGAAATTGTGGCATACGAAGTTCGTTGGTCATGATTTCCTGTCTATCGGTCACCATTAAATAAATAATACTGAAAAGCGCGTAGATTGTTTAAAATTCAAAAAGAAACATACACATTATGTTATATTTCAGAAAAGCAAAACTAAACAACATTTTAGTATTATCATACATTCTATTATATGAAAGTTATGCATTTTTTCATGTGTTGTGATACAACTTCGAATGCCTTCCTGTTTATGAGATTGAAGTTGGAGTTTTAAAAATTCATTGTTCACTCAATGTAACTTCATAACATTATGTACTGAAATAGAATTTTACACGGTAAATTTTATGAAAGTTTACAATCCTTAGTCTGTATCCTTCCACGTAAGTATCTTGGTCTATGTGCTGTTTTCATCATTATCCTCTCCCTACTTCTCGTCATTTTTCAAACGACAAAAAGTGCCGTTGTTTTGATATTGTCGGATAAATGGGTGCCGGTTTACTCGGTAATGGATTTTTAGTAAAATGCAAATTATGAAATATAAATAGAATAGATACAATAAAGAAAGAGCAAGGAAATATTTATTGCAATTAAATGTAGTGAAGTTAAATGAATGAAAGATAATTTTCAATTTTATATGCAAAGTTTATATGAAAAGTTTGAGTTCTTTAACACTGCTTTAGAACTGCTTGGTGAATTTTTAATGGGTTTAATGAAGTATTTTGCACTTCTTTGGAAGCTGGAAAGCATCCAACAATAACAGTACCTGATATTAGAATTGTGAAACATACTTATTCCTACAGATTAAATGAAAGTAAAAATAGTTTAAAAAATCTGACTTGCCAAAAAAAAATAAGTCATAAGTGATCAGTTTAAATATATTGAAATATTTCCATTTTTCTAACTGAAAACAAAAGTAACTTGTTAATTGTTCTTCAGTAATATAATTTAAAACTTGTATTTAATATTATAATTAAATTTCAAATTACTCATTAACTTTCTGTTAATAAAATT
>BGPR01047090.1:0-11876 GCA_013235015.1 Araneus ventricosus
GCCCCCTACTACTGTGGAACTTACCTCACCTGGATTGCTGGGGCTTTACACCTCCCCCTCATCGCCTGGTGGTTGAGGGATTGGATATGGATCGAATTTGTTCTTATCCTGCCTAGTGTCGTCGTTTTAGCAACTTGGTGGTAGGATTCTTTTACAATACACAGATATAAGAATTTCTTACTTTTATTCCAAAAAATGTAGGTCGATTCAAATCTATCCTCCTAATTATCGTAGGATTATAATGTTTTAGGTTTGATATTCTTATGTCTTTATATTATTTTCAAAAATTTCCCCATAATTATAGAGCACCGATTGCACGTAAAAATGTTTCTGATAGCGTTTCAACTCGTGTGTTTGAATGCAATAACAATGAAAAGTATTGTTGTAAACTATACTTAAAAATATTTTTGAAATTTTAATTAAAATTAGACGAAATTTGTATCACTGAAAGTTTAATGCTTTACTTTTTACTGTGGTTAAAAATAGTTGTTACGCATTGGCATTGTGCCCCGATGTTATTGAGGGCAAACATTGCAATTTCGATTAATTTTTAATTAAAACTCTGATTAAAATTTGTAAAACCCTTTGATTGTGAGCACCTACTACCCTGAAAGTAACTACCTGCTAAATTTGATAGCTGTAGATCCTAGAAGTCTGCCCTTTAGGCTATTTTCAACAATTTTTGTATCATGCATTTCAGATAGTATGCCATCATTTAAACATTATTTTGTTAAAACGAATTTCTTGATTTTTTTTGTCGTATGTATAGTTCCTCAAAAGTTCTTTCACACAATTTAAATGTTGTTCCGGCAAACTTCATTCTTCTAACCAAGTCGTTTTCAATATTTTTGCACTTTTAGCGTCCAGGTAATAGCGAAATTGGCAAGCATTTACTGTTCCTTAAACATCGATAGACTACCGATACTACCGAAGCCAAGTCAATAGTATCGAGTTCTCGCAACTATCAACTGAAACAATCTACAGTATCGACTTTCACAAAGCTATCGATAGTTTTCTCCCAGACAATTTTATCGATAGACGCATTTTCAATCGATAGTTTTAAAACTATCGACTGGAACTATCGGGAACAATCGGCTGGAACTATCGATAGTTTCAAAACTATCAACAGAAACAATCGACTGGAACTATTGATAGCAACGATAGTTTCTAAATTATAGACTGGAAAAACACGTATCGATAGTTTTGAAACAATTGATATTATCGATATTTTCAGTCGATAGCTGGAAAAACTATCGACTGAACTATCGATGTTTAAGGGACACTAGCAGCATTATCATGTCTTGCACCTGGACCATTATAATATACCTACATCAGAGATATACTAATAATTTGACGGTTGTCGAAAATAATGGCTTTCTGTAGATTTTATGGTTTTTGTAACCATAACTGTACTGAACAATAGGTTAAAAATAAACATTAAAAGAAAGCTTAAAAATTAAAAGTAGTGCATTTAAAATTCTACGAAATTAGTGTATATACAAACCTTCATTTATGTTGAACTTTTACCGTTTTGTAATATTATATTTTGAATTCAACCAATGCATTGCTTTTTAACTGAAGGGTAAAACTTTTTGTATTCTTTGAGTTTATATATAAAATCAATAAATAAATATAAAAACAAATAAATAAACATATTAGATAATTTTATAGATAAAAAAAGTTACTTTCATATAGAATTCTGTTTTGTAAGTAATGATTTATTCATTGAAACGTATTAATAAGCCAATATTTTGAATTGTTTCCTTTATCTAACTTTTCCTTCCTTTACTTGATAACTTTTAACGATCATTGTCCGTTGTAGGCTATTACCCGAATCTCCTCGATGGCTTCTAACTCAGGGGAAAACAGAAGAAGCTCTCAAGATTTTGTCAAAAGCTGCAAAAAGAAATGGATTGGAGATTTCCGATATTAAATTGAAAGAAATGGTGATCAAGTTAAAACAGGTACACTTAAAATATTTTGGGAAAATTTTGCCATAAAAGAATCATTAAATTTCTAGTTAAGTTTGGTTAGTGAAATATTCAATAAATATTCAATTGGCATTATTTATGCTTTTTATGAGGTTGATTAGACTTCATTCTTGGTAATCTTTTTGCATACTTTGTAATTCTCATAAATGTCATTTACGAATAAATTTTTCTTCAAAATTTTTCATTTCAAAGGAAAGATTCATAAATTGCATTGTAAATGTCAAATGAATCTCTTAAAAGTATTTCGCACAAATATCTATTAATAGTCACTATTTCTAATATCAAGTTAAAATGGCGCTTCATAAAAAATATTCAGATCGCCTTATTAGTAAAAATTTAGTATGATAAATTTAAATAAATTATGTGGATTTCGGAACTAAAGAGAGCTTAGAATGATGGGCACTAGAATAATTATGTGGATTTCGGAACTAAAGAGAGCTTAGAATGATGGGCACTAGAATAGTTATCTTCAAAATGATGCATTTTTTCTGATGCGTTCAACATCCTCGGATTAGTCTAGTGGGGCGGACCAGTGGCAATTTTGAGTTCCTTATGCGACCTTACCAGCTATTTACAATTTGCATTGAAATAATATACTTGTCTGTAATACAATAATAATTAAAGAACGATAACCTTTTAGATTCTGCTCGCGCGGTCTCTGGCGCAAATGCCGAAATTTAAAGATGCCTTTCAGTGCAAAAAAATTCCACATTCCTGGGCTAGTCTGTTTCTGTATCTTTTGCTGCATCCATCGATGGAATATATTTTAATCAATCGAACATTTTATTCATGGTCATGTAGCTTCAAGAGGAAATAATCCTTTTAAACACACAAGAAGAAAAATGGTTTGTTTCCATTTGGTCTCAAGGCCATGGTGGTTTGTTGCTAAGGTCGCGGCTTTGGTAACGGAGAATCGCGAAGTGTCACCGAAGTTTCTCCGTGTATGTGGATTTTGATCTTGTCCATCTCACTTATTAGCTTGTCTCACTTATTTGCTTATATTTGAATGTTTATAATCCGCTCTAATAGGTATTTCTATTTATCTATTACGTGTATGTCAAAGCGTGTATGCTACAAAAGTATGATTAACAAACAAACGGGCAAACTCGCGGTTCACAACGAATAAATTTTGGTCCGTAAATTGTAAGAATACCTTTTACAAAAATTATCATTGTAAGATATTTAGAGATTTCAATCTTATAAAACCAAATTCTGTATTGATATTCTCGAATGGTGACATTCTCTTTATGTATAATATCGTACTATTCACTGAAGATAGAGAGCAAAATGAAATTCCAGTTTCGTTCCCAGATTTGAAATCAATATAAATTTATAAAAGAAAAATGTCTGGTAATTTTCTGCAATTATGAAAGGAAATTTCTCTTTAAAGATCCAAAATTGCTGCTGTTCTTATTTGTTCGGCTATGAAGATGGGGGCTACATTTCTGTGAAAGAAAGAAAGATCTTAACACTTATAATAACTTTACATAATTTTTTACTGTACACTAAGACAAAAAATCACTATATTTTTAATTGAATTATGATTCACATGTTCTTTTATTATTTTTTGTGGCCCTCAGAAGCTGCCATTGCATAGTTGTGGCTTGCTTGCTAACCTTTTAATTTGTAATGCGCGTTGTAAACTGTTATTTTTTTTTCTCATTGAATTTTGACTACCCATTACATGGGAAGAAATTCCGCTACTATTTTAGAGTTTATTTTGTTCATGATCAGCATCTTCTGTCCCACTGATCATAAATAATCTTACGATCAGTGGGACAGTCATAAGTAACTTTCTTCATAGCTTATTGTTGCACTCATCTTAGATGTAACAGGACCAGGGTGGCCTGATGGTTAGACCTCGGGTTCGGAACCAGAGGATTCCAGATCCGAAACTCAGTTCCATATTGTATGACAGTCTATTGCATTTGAATTTTACACATTAAAATGAAATTTCACATGTGCAGCGCAGAGGCTTGTAGAGGTTGTGTCAGGTGTTGGGTTCTTCATCTGACCACAGTTTAGAACAACAAGGACCATACCAAAATAGCTCTCGTGTTGTTTCAAAAGAACGTTTATATAACTAAACTAAATTTCGACTTAGATGTAACTTCAAAAAAGGGCTAAAACCAAAACAATCTAAACTTGTTCTGCTAATAGAGAGAAAAAAGAAATGGGCATAACAAAACTTTAAAATCAATCAAAAAGCCAAATTCGGCTCTTAATTTAGAACTCGAAAATTCATTAATTCTGATTTTAGGTAGATTCCTTATAGAAACTCTACCTATTACAATGGTTCTCATGACAAGACTTCAAGAAAATTTCTGCAGATCTTCATAGATCATGACCCTTAGAACCGAAAACCACCCCTAGTTCAGAAGTTTATATATATATTGTGACAAAATCGTCTTGTGGGTGTGCGTGAATGCAGTCCAATAAGCAGGATTACAAAAATAAAGCTCTTTATTTTATAGGTATTCTAAGCACAGAAACGTAACACAAGTATTAAAACAGCACTTGTAAAAATTCACAACAGAGATTACCGTTAAATCTCAACACAGCGCTCAAAGGTTTCCTATTAGCTCACCAGCTTGCTTGTAGATCAAGATCCAACTGACTCTTCTTGGCTTGAGAGCTTGCCTTTATACTTTTCAACAGGAAGTGACTTCATTACGTAGGAAGTGACGTAATCTCTAGAAAGTTCATGAAACCAGTAGAAATAGGTGGAAAGTTTGAGGTCCTTCTAGAAAATTCCCTTTGTCGCCAAAGTCGCCAACTTTGCCGCCAAGTCGCCAAATTTATCGCCAAGTCGCCAAGTTTGTCGCCAAGTCTAGCATCTCAGGGAAACGACTTTATAGCTTTGTAACAATATATACAAGGTGCGACCAATAGCTGGGGTGAATCACCCCTCCATCGAAAATGGGAACAACCCAATTTTCAGAAAAACTTTCATCGTGTTCTATAATATTCATTTAACAGTAGTTTCGTGGTTTTGTCCGCCTGTGAGCCATGATATATTTATTATGAACTTTTGTCTGTGCGGTGGTTTTGCTGCGTGTCATGGAGCAGAGAATCAATTTTAATTTTTTGTACAAATTGGTTGAAAAGTTAAGGGTAAAGACACTATTGATAATTTTTTTTCTTGACTGTCAAGACATGATCCACAAGGACTTTTTTCTACAGGTCAAATTGTTAACAATGCGTTTTTCTGCGAGATGCTCAAACGTCTCTTGGCTCGTATTCGTTGTGTAGCAACCTGGCTCTTGGTTTCTCTTGTACGATAATGAAGCGGTTTCTAGCTCAACACCGGGTTACTGAACTGTCGCACCTACCATATTCTACTGGCCTGTAACGACCGGACATTTGCCTTTTTCCTAAACTTAAAAGTGGCTCTAAAAGGGCGAAGATTTACAGACATTACGCGTATTCAAATTGCCGCGACACGGGAACTGAAAGCTGTACCTGTAGAGGAGTTTTCAAGAGATTTCGACTATGTGTACACATGTTGTCAGAGGTGCAAAGAGTACGACGGGCACTATTTTAAAGACTTGCAAACTGTTTCCATGTGAGGCCTACTCAATGTTAGACGTATTTCATCATTCACCTTACTTATTGGTCACAAACTAGAGTAATTTGATTAGATTTTAACTATAGCGGATATGTTTTAAGAAAGGTGAAAATCTCTGTCTAGTTCCTAGAAGGGTTACCCAGCTTAAATGGGGTGGAAATGATGGAAGGTAAAAACTTTCATTTCCTCGTAATTCATTTATGATTGAAGATAGAAAGAAAATTCAAATTAGGCGAATTATCGCCTTTTCAGAAAGAACAACTTTTGCGCTGAAAGTTTTTTGATACTTACAATTACTTAGAAGTTATGAGCTGAAAAGTGATTTTTTTACCTTCCCGAATGCGAAAATTAAACTGCATGCGAAAACATGCATGGTGTCACATGCATAGTTTAAAATGCGGTTCAATTTTCATGCGAAAATAAAACTGCATTTTAAACCATGCATGTGACACCTTGTTTGAAAGTTCTCGTCATTTACATTTTCATCCACACGCTTTTATTTTTGAAACTATAATCCTAATGAAAATAGACGAAATGTTTTTTTTCTTTATAATTCCAGAGAAAAGACGGAATTTTTAAGAAATAAATTCATGATTAATTTGCAGAAAATTTCAATTAACTTGGTTTAAAAGATTTTTTTTCGATATTTGATGAAGATTATTTTTCTAACACAATTAAATATTAGTTCTTTATTTTTGAATTGTATAAAAACGCAACGTGTCAAAATTACATTTTTAAAAAATTCTTATTGAAATGTTTCTGTCAGTAATTTTGCATGTCAAATTTATTTATTTTACTAAGACTTGTTTATGAAATAGTTTAAGTTCTTAAAATGATAATTTCGATACATACTTATTAACATTTTGATAACAGTTCTTAAGTTTCGTCAAGATCTTACTAACCCATTATTTACCGTTGGAGTGGAACTTTTATCTTTGATTGTATAACACAAATGTTGACATGGCTGCTATAAAAATTATATCTCAATTTTTTAAAAATTCCAATTAAAGATAAAATTTATTAATTAATTTTAATTAAAAAATTCAAAACAGTGTTAGTTTCTATATTTAATTCGCGTTATCATATTAATGCAATTTTTTTTTGAAAAGGTAAAATAATATGATTTTGGCACTTATTGTGTTAAGTCCCTTAATACTTTAAGGCGTACGTTTGTTTGTCGCTTATTACTTTTTTCTGATCTTAAAGCAAAGAAATGTTGATATTGAAAAACAAATTAAAAAACTGAAGTTTACCCAATTTTATGAATCTGATAAATAATTTGTAAACGGTCTCTTTTTTTCCAGCCAAATGACACTGAAAATACTGGAATAAACGTTCTGGATTTATTTAAATCTGAATTGAGATTGCGAACCTTCGTGTTGTGGTTCATTTGGTAAGAATTTATGAATATTTTTAAGCTGTATTGAAATGGGAATATTGATACCAATGATTTCAAACTATTCATTTTTCTCTTCATTTGAAAATAGACTTTGATACTTTATTTACTGAATAAAAACATCGGAAGTGTATATATCCCTCATAGTTTTGTGTTTTCAGTGATTATTTTCAAAAGTACAAATATACTTTACTGCCAACCTGTATTAAATGAGATGTTAGAAATCAAGATGGATATTCAAGTTGTTATTGCTTACAATTTTTAATTTATTTAGCCGGCTTCACCTAACTAACCAAAATGGTGTACGGCGCATGAAAGCCGGCAGGGAAGATTCACAAAACATACAAGACAAAACATAAAAAACACAGTATCAAAAACCAAGAACAAACAATATACATACAACATCAGAAAAGAAAAAAAGTCAAAACTAAGACTAAAAACAAAAATTAATATAGAATACATAATAATATTACAATAAGAAATTACAAAGTATTTCAGAGGCACAAGCAATTTTTTTTTCGTGAAGGCAATGTTAATGACTGTATAAATCCATTCGGAAAAAAATAGAATTTATGCTGGCATCTGTTGTCTCTATTAGATACTAAAAACGTACTCTTTCTAACAAAGACTACCGTCTGGGTAAGAAAAAGGATCATAAAAATGTGGGTCCGACGAGAAACCAGCGAACTTGAAAGAATGCAAGGAAAAATTTAGGTATATAAGCACAGAAAAACATTTATTAAACTGTTTACAAATATTTAAAAAAAATTATAGAACTCACTGGTTCTTATTTATCAGACTCCATAATTCGTGCTCAACACATGGAGACTCAAAATGATAACATAGTCAATTTAAACTGCTTTTTTATTTCAGGTGTGCGACTGCTTTTGTCTATTATGGTATATCGTATAATACAAATGAATTGGCCGGCGATCCTTTTGTTAATTTTGCTCTCAGTTTTGCGATGGAAATTCCGGTCACAATTCTGGCGCTAATCGCCATTCAGTACAAAGGTCGCAGGATGTCCCTCGCCGTCAGTCTGTTATTCGCAGGGGTGGCCTGTTTGCTCGTCTATCCCATTCCAGAAGGTAAGAAGTGAAAGATTCTTATCGATATTTTTAAGCTAATTATCTTCATATATTTCAGGTAGATTCCTTGTAGGAATGTTGAAAACATTTGTTATAGGAATATTAGGTAGATTCCTTGTTGTCCGAGTGAAGCGAGGTCGCTGTTTTAACTCGAACCTTCAGCATTTTGCCTGTCTTTAAATTTGTTTTTACGCAATCACTGCCAAACACGTTGTTCGATTTTCTTCGAATTTGGCAGAAATGTTCCTTGAATTAATAAAAAACGATGCACTGACTTTTATGTTTTGTATTGTTTTTTATGTTTTGAATTCGTTTCAATAGGTTGGCAATTTAACCAATTTCATCGTTTTGGCGAGTCATTGGCCCAATACAACATTTGAATCAATTTTGTAAGGGAGCACATGTAATTGTGTTAAAACTGATTAAAACAAAGATTTCGGCAAATAATTCGCATTGTAAAAAAGATAAAAGAGAGATAAGATATAGTACCAGATTGAGAGTTGTTTATTTTGTTTAGTTCTATCTAATCTTATTGTTTTCTTTTAGTGAAAGGTTTCTCAATGATTCTACCAAACGGTTCATATTATAAAAGGCTGAAGATTATCTGTTATTCGTGTAACTTTTTTTGCATATTTACCATGACAATTTTCATATTGTCGTGATAAATACAAATCTCATTATTTTTTAAGATACTTTTCCCATCTTCACGTGCTTTTGTCACTGTTAAAATTATGATAGTAAAAATTGCTTTCTTGGGAAATTTATGACATATAAAATTTTTATTTTGCTTGATTTTTACAGTATTCCTGAAATATTTTTATCAAAGTTGCCTCTGTATTTCTTTGTAAAGTTTTTGTATTTGTTTGGAAGTAAAATTTGTATATAATTTTGATACGTCATATTGTATATCTAGGGGAGAGTGGGTTAAGCCGTGTACTCTTGCTTCTGGCGTTTTTAGTTCTTTTTTCTAGTGGGCAGATACACAGTGGCACTCTACTAGACAAGAAAAAGGAACAGTCATAGTGGCGCATTACAGCGGTTGAATTCACTACATCTGTGAAGGTTTATTTGTGTTAAGACTTCAACTCTCTAATGTTCGTTTGATTTAAATCAATCCTTACTTAATAATCATTACAGTTATAAAAACTATATTTAGTCCAGATTATAAGTTTACTAAGGATTTATACCCTATTAAAGAATAAGGATTTTACTACAATAATTACGGTGTTCTTTTTCGTTTTAAATAACCTCTGCACTCGGGGTAAAACCGGGTACTCCAAGTTTAGTAAGACCAAGACAGTCAGTACTGATGATTCCTCCAATGAAGAGGATAGAAGCACATCAGACGTTGATTTTTCATATTTTAATTATTTATTTTCTAATTTAAATAAATGAGAAGGTATAATTCAACGTAGAAATTGTATTAGTTAGGTCCACCAGAGCTGCAGTGGCACGGAGGACAAAGACAACTGTTTCCCATATGAATTTTGTAACTAATATACTTAAATTGTCATTCAAAATAAAAATTCCAGCTACTTTTCCACTGAAAATCGAGTTTTGCTAATTTCCCATGAAGTTAACATGTACACTCTTTTTTGAAGAGTTTCAATCGTTTGAGATCTTTAAAACATTGAAATTAGTTGGGTGGGAAGAGAATGTCTTTATTTTAAGATATAAAGTTAATTAGTTTTCTTATGTTAATTTTTGACAATGGGTTGATGAAGACACTTTTCCACCAGAGATGTTCTAGGTCGTTTGACGGCTTGGTAATATGAAATGAGCTTGTAAGGCAGTAGCTGATTACGAAGTGCAGAGGACTTCACATCTCGCCACAACCACAGCAATAGGTCGTTCTGAGGCTAACTCTCTTAAGGTAATTAGGGAAAGGGACATGTCCCGTGGCAAATATGATTTCTGGTCTTTTCTACGATGCTGGGGAAGTTTTGACCTTTGGAAAGATGAGGTGGACGTTCCTTCTAGTGTCATCGTCGTTCCATTCATTCTGCCAGAGTTGGTTGGAGATGGCATGGAGTTTCTTCTTGAAGTTGCTCCTTGGTGCTGGATATTGTGTTGGAATCCCTTACAAGGTGGCTTTCTTTGCGAGGAGATCCGCTGCCTCGTTATCCTCACGCCACACAGCCTAGTTTAATATTTGGAGAGTTGAGAAGGATATTTTGAATATTCTGAGAAAGTGGGCTGTTGGTTTTTAAAGAGGAGATGGAGTGGTTGCTGGATTCGCTGTCAGTCCAAATTTTAATGGGTTGGTTGGATTGACTATCCCAGGTTCAGGCTTCCTTGATGGCAATTAGTTCAGTTTGAAATGCTGAGTCGTGAAGTTTGAGTTGCGCCATCCATTGAGTTAAGATGTTATTTTCCCTGACGAAAAATGTACAGCCTGTTCTGTCATGTATTTTGGAGCCATTTATATAAATATTTATGAGTTCATATATGTTGAAAATGTGGTCGAAGGAGACGCGGAATTCTAGTTCGATTGAGGCTGGGTGGAACTTGACCTTGGAGACCTTGCCTTCAGAAGCTTTAGGGTCGAAGTTCTGGTCTTGGCTGGCTTTTTCAAATCTTAGAACTCTGAGGTAAGCAGCTTCTTTTCTGCTTTCAAGTTGAGGGGTAGTAGTCCTTCTATTGCCTGAAGGGCGTCTGTGGGGTATTCAGTAAGTTCAATAACCAGGGACCTGTTACTTCGTGTGTGGAAAGAAAATGCATATCGATTCGAAGTTTGTCGCATAACCAATGGATCTCATGTTGAATGCATAAAATATAACTTTGAACTTTCCTCTATCCAGTGATGTATCGTATGTGTCTCTACCTATCGTCGTTAATTGGGAGTAAATATTTTAAATGTGTTCCTTGTCCTTGAATAACCCTGCATAGGAGAGAGTTGCGGAGATTGGACAGTCCCATAGATTGGACCAGTATCGTAACTTCAATTCTATTAAATATTATTCCATTAAAATAGCAAATTATGTCGTAACGATGTATATGTAGTGCACGAAATAATATTTTAGAGAAAGCGCTGTTTAGTTACAGTTAGAAACAAGTATTTAGATTTAGGTGCTATGAATTAAATATATTAACAAAAGACTAATAGTCCTTACACTGTTTTAAAATGAGTAGCACAATAACTTATTATATCTTCATTTATGAAATTTGTTTTACTTGTTAATTCCTTAAACTCCAGACGAACGGAGTCTACTTTCGAATCCCATTTTGCCGACAATAAATTTTGTTGCAAATATCTCGTTCGATTCCATCTATCTTCCTCTATTTTCTATTTATCCATTTCAGGTCTCGTATGGATGAAGACAAGCGTGTTTTTGTTCGGGAAATTCTGCATCTCTGGTACCTTCTACATCTTGTGTTTGTTCACAAGTGAAATTTTCCCCACCCATTTGCGAAACATTGGTTGCGGATTGGCATCGGCGGTGGCTCGTTTTGCAGCCTTTCTCGCTCCTTTTGTCCGTGAGCTTGTAAGTATAGCCCCGTAGTGAAATTTTCTATGATTCGTACCTAGAACTAGTTCATGAGAGATTTCTCTAAATGGCTTTACTGCAATTTTCCCTTACTGGTGATACCAAGCCAAGGTAAAAAGGGCACAAAAACATAAATTTTGCTGGAAGGAAATTACTTTTAGTAATTTTACAGTTTATTTTCCAACGTGTAATATTAGTATAATAAGTTTTATTCACAAAATTCGACTTGAGCCTTAAGGGGTCTAATTTATTGCAATACTGCTTATTTGCAATAATGAACTCAATAGATTTTACATATTTTTTTAAGGTTTTCATTTTGATTCTACCTTCATTGTTATGAGAAAG
>BGPR01047091.1:0-11876 GCA_013235015.1 Araneus ventricosus
TGTCTCCAATTGAGGATAAAAATTTAGAGAACTCATTCTCGAAGTGAGGACTACACATGAGAGTCGCCCTCACACCACTTGAGTTAGGACATAAGGATTTTATTTTGTATGTCACGAACTGAATAACGCGCAGGAGTTCGACTTCCGGTGTAATGCTTTGTCAATAGACGAGTTTTCTGTTTTGTTTATTTGGGGTAATGTAGAACTTTTGCTATGCCAACCGATTTCCGGTGTCCCAGATAGCAATTTTAGTTTGCAGCAAGCTTGCCACAAATTTGTCATGACAAGAGTGCAAGCTTGCAGTAAGCTTGCGGCAAGTTAACAAAAGCTCCGAAGTCACCATGAAACGAACTTGCAGCAAATTTGCCGTGCAAACTTATTGCAAATTAAAGCAAAAACAGAATACGAAACACAACCCAGGATAGAACTCGCGACCTGCCGGTTCCGAAGCGGAGACGCTTTTCCGTTGAGCCAGTCGAACTCTGAGAGGAGAAGATAGATTTCGCTAATACATCGTTCGATTCGATTCGTATACGATTTATTTTTAACTATTTTCTGGATTTCATTAATTTTTTGAGTTGAGAATATGATTTGAAGTCAAAGAGAGAGCGATTTTTGCTAATAACTACGTTTTGCTAGTAAAATAAATTATGAAATTAGAGTTCAAAAGTAATTACTTTAAAATGGGACAAAATGTCTAGTTATTATTGTTCAACAAACACTGACTGTTTTTTAGATTTAATTTTGTTTATAAACGTTAAAATTTCAACATTAAGAAAAAGGCGATATAGTTTTCTTTAAAGTGAGAGTGATATATTTAGTAAAAAGATGTGGAAAATGTTTCAAAAATTTTTTTTATAAAAAAGTTATCTTTTTCACAAATTATCATTGATTTATTGAATTAATAAAAAAGAATTACGGTCTAGGAGATGCTATTAAAAATCGGATGTTTTTTAAAACAGAGACAAAGATAATTATCTCTTTATTGTGTTATCTTTGCAGGAAGCTTGTTTTGCAAAATTGCAGCAAGTTTGATTTGCAAAGAGGTGGCGCTACTTGTCACATCGAACTTGCTACAAGTTCGATTCAAGTTTGACGCGTCAAATTTTGCCATGACAAGTCAAAATCAAACTTGCTGCAAACTTACTTGCTATCTGGGGTAGTGCTTCCTCAATGGGAATTGTCGAAATTTCATCACTCTGTTTGAAGATGTTAATTAATGTTTAAAGTAGGGTTTTTTAATGTTATGGCTTAACCCTTTGGGGTACGAAAAATACTAAAATGCATAATTATACACGTGTGAGTGTAAGTATTGTTTTAGCTCTTTAGGGAGCTGAAAAATATTGTTATTAATTTTTTTCAATTCCTAAAAATTAATCTGTGTGTTTTTGCTACTATATGGTTTTTATAATAAGCGCTATTCAGCAAGAATGCGTAAAAGATACATCATTCAGAGTGGTTTAGAAAATAATCCACCATGCTTCAAAGAGTTAAGGATACTTTGAAAATATTAAATTTGATGCTCTTTTGCTGTAACTCTCAATGTTTACATAAAATAAGAGCTTCATTGTGTGGAAAGGCTGCCATAATTGTTGGTTACAGCTCTTCTTGGCGAATTTCTAAGTCTTGTTTGGCGGTTAAATTTTTAACCAAACGATTTAGCTAATCACTAGCGGTTAAATTTTTAACCAAACGATTTAGCTGTTTACAATCCTTCCATTTGGAATTTAGCCGTTTTAAGTAAAAAGAATGAAACTAACTCAAAGAACACAGAATTCAACGCTTTGTGTACTAATTAGAACTTGGCGCTTGATACAGCATCCAACGGATTTGTCGATTGCATAAATCGGAGGGTATCGGAATACTGGAAAACGGTCTGCGAATTCAAAATAAACAAAACAGAATACTCGTTCCTATAAGAGATTTCCAAGGGGTATATTCTGGTACCCCCGGTTGGGTTGGGAGTTGGGGAGTTTAGCAGATTTCCGTTGTTAACGTGGGAACCAACCCAACAGAAAGTAACTCAAATGGAGACAATAAATTTTCATATTTTTGTTTGAAGACCTTTAATTTAAGTTTTTTTCTTTTGGAATTTTTTTTATGGTTTGAGGCTTAATGGCATAGGAAAAGAAAATGCCAAATTTGGTGTGTTTTATCTCTGTAGTTTTGAATATTTATCTAAAATTAAGCCTTTTTTTACAAAATGGTTTCCAAATTTAATTTGTTTTTGCTCTCTGTGTCTATATATAAGCCTTATTCGGATGCCTTATTTTAGGTTTTAACAGACCGCTTAAAGAGGCTAATCGACGGAAATTGTTGCTTATAAAAAGTAACTGGCATCTGATACTTCGTTGAGGCAAATGGATGTGGCAATTTTTTGACTCGGAGAGTTGCTAATTTTTCTTAATATCTCATTATAAACCATAAAGAAATATTCCTGAAACAACGAAATACTTCTGAAGGACCAATTAAATGATTTAGGACAATAAAATTGCAATTCTAGCCTGTTTTTAAGCAAAATCACGTTATCTGATAAGAGTCCGATCGGCAGCATTCAAATATTCCTGGGCGTACTACCAGGGCCTCCTAGAGAGAGAGCAAGAAAAAAAACAGAATGAATGCTCGTCACAATGGGCTGGCAAGAGTGGACCGAGAAGGAAGCCCCCCTCATCGAGGATGTGTGCCCCCTCAGGGAAAAATTTTGTATCCGTCGGGAAAATATTTGTACAGGGTATTCAAGCTGTAATTGATAAATAATAATCTGGCTAAAATTTGGGACCAATTTCATTACTCGTCCCCCCTTACTAGTCATGCCCCTGTCAGGGGAGACCATGCCTCTCTGTCGCAATCGCCCCACCCCCCCCACGGCCGTCCACCTAGCGGCATTCCTGCTCGTCACGGCGGCCTCTATACTATGGATGTTTGACGATATTTCTATGCTAATAGGGAATCAGCAGCAGATTTCCCAGATAGCAAAGAAAGCTTGTCTGAAAGGTTGTGGAATCCTTGTCGTCGACAAGGGTAAAGGGTTGTCACAAGGGTTTCCATGACAAGGGTTGAACCTTTCGTCAAGGTAGCGGAAAAGTTTGCTAGTCAATAAAAAACAAGGTTCTCTTCAAGGTTTTTAGTAAGATTTTCCCAAGCTTTTATCACAAGCTTGTTTCAGGCTTTCCTGAAGCTTATTGCAGGCCTTTCAAAATGTTGTTAAGAGCCCTCCTTCGGCGGACAAAATAAAATTCCGCTTCCCCCTCCAATACCGTATTCCTACAGAAGGGTCCAACCCCCTTTTTTCACACCCTCTTCAAAGCCGTGCTCCTACAGAGGAGTACAACCCCCTTTTTTATCCCCCTTCTTCTGACGTCATTTTAGAGTTATCTGGAATGTCAATTAATCAAAGCTTAGTTATTAATTTCAATTAATTTAATTAATCTAATTTTTGATTGAGCTTACTCGTACGATTTCGTTGTAGATTGTCGCAAAACTTCAAATTCTTCCGAGCCGGGGACCGAACCCGCGTTCATAGAGTTGGAAAGCAAACGCACTACCACTATACTGGACGGGGATACATACGATGGGACAGGTGCTTCATAAAAAGCTTTCCTACGTCAATTTTGCGGGAATGGTTTCCGTAACGGTTTGTGCGGAAATGCTTTCATGGACAGCCTCTGGAAAGTGAAATGGCAACCTTTCCGCCACCTTCTTTTCATCTGGGTTATCATCTAAGTAGAATTTGATAATCGCCATGATCGATTTTATACTATCACATCTTAATGTATGACAAATATTAACCCGAATGAAAATTTCTGTAAGGATTTAAATTTTGTTGTGCTGTGAACCCAGATAGCAATTTTAGTATGCAGCAATCTTGCTCTGCAAATCTGCATGCTTGGAAGAAATTTGACACGGCAAGAGACAAGTTAACGCAAACGAGTTAGTCACCACGCTTCAAACTTGTCACAAGCTTGCCGCGTCAAACTCATTGCAAACATAGAGTACGAAGACAGCCTCGGATTCGAACCCGCGACATACCTCTTCCGACACCTGTCATCCTAACCACTTAGTCAGCTAGACTCTGCGAGAAGAAGACAGATTGCGCTAATAGATCGTGCATCTACAATTTATTTTAAACTGTTTTCTTGATTTCATTAATATTTTAAATTTTGAGTTAAGAATATGATTTGAAGTCAAAGAGAGAGCGATTTTCGCTAATAATTACGTTTTGCTAGTAGAATAAATTATGAAATTAAGGTTTAAATTACTTTTAAAATGGGACAAAATGTAAGTCATTATTTTTCAACAAACATTGACTGTTTTTTAGGTTTAATTTTGTTTATGAACGTTAAAATTTCAACATTAAGAAAAAGGCGATATAGTTTTCTTTAAAGTGCGAGTTCTATATTTAGTAAAAAGATGGAAAATGTTTCAAATTTTTTTTATAAAAATGTTAGCTTTTTTGCAAATTATCATTGATTTATCGAATTAATAAAAAGAAGGACGGTCTAGGAGATGCTATTAAAAATCGGATGTTTTTTAAAACAGAGACAAAGATCAAAACCAGATATATGCAACTGTATCCAGGTCGTGGTGTGTAAGTGTGCTGTATCAGCTTTGCAGCAAACCTGTTTTGCAATTGTGGTGTGAAGTTTGTCACAACAACTTCATAGCAAACTTGTTATGCAAGTGGGTTGGTCGATTATGCTTTGCTACTTTGCAGGAAGTTTGCTGCAAAGTTGCCGCATTAAGTTTGTCATGACGAGCTAATATCAAGAAAAATCACACTTGCTGCAAGTATGCATGCTATCTGGGATATCGTCTTTTTCTTAACGTTGAAATTTTAACGTTCATAAACAAAATTAAAATTAAACCCAACAAACAGTCAATGTTTGTTGAAAAATAATAACTTACTTTGTGTCCCATATTTTTAAAAGTAATTACTTCTGACCCCTAATTTCATAATTTATTCCACTAGAAAATGTATTTATTAGCAAAAATTGCTCTCTCTTTGACTTCAAATCATATTCTCAAAATTATAAAAAAATAAATCTAGAAGACAATTAAAAATAACTTATAGCTTGTGTATAATAATTCTCGCTATCTTCGCAGAACGAGGATTCGCTGGGCTAGTGATTAAGGCGACAAGTTGGTTACCGATCACCGCCCCTGTTATGGGCGATGCTTGTCACTCTCTTTTTAATTTGACAATAAACACGGTGTTGCTTGTACGGTGCATTGGGGTTTCGGCTTGTGCTCTTTGTCCTTTGGGACTGGGGCCCGTCGTTCCTAAGCGTGCTTTTGAGGTAACCCTTCTCCGGTGGCCTTTTTTGATTTACACTCTTTTTGGGTAAGCTGGTCCACCTTGGGTATCCAGTTTCCAGGTTGGTTACCGAGATTTCCGGAAATCGAATTCAAGGTTCGTATGCATATTCACTTTTTTCTACTGATTTGCAATGAATTTGACGTGACAAGCTTGCAGCAAACTTGTCGCGTGGTGACTTCGTCGTTTGCAATAACTTGTTTCAAACTTGAACTCTTGCCGTTTCAAACTTGATGCAGACATGCAGAGCAAGATTGCTGCAAATTAAAATTGCTACCTGGCTGCCGTATCAACATCACAGCAAACTTGTTTTGCAAGTGGGTTGGTCAATTATGCTATCTTACTTTGAAGGAGGTTTGCTGCACATTCGTCACGTCAACTTTGCCATGACAAGATAATTAAAAAAAATCAAACTTGCTACAAATGTGCATGCTATCTGGGATGCCGCACAACATTGCAAGTATATCCCCAGTAGCACAGAAATATTATACAATATTTGCACAATGTTATACAATATTATGAACACCGAGGAGCACCGAATACCGTAACAAAGTATTGTATTGTATGTATCAGTATTTTCGAGATACTAAATTTTCATAAATAAAATAATAACAATGTATTTTATAAAAAATCTTCATTTTAACTCAGGATATCACTGGATTTGAGGTTTTATTTTTAAAATCTCCCATAGAACATTTTTTATTTAAGATGCTGAATATTATATGATACTATTCAATACAGCGAAACCTATATTTTGAGTTTTACATTTATCGACATTGATTAATATTTTAAGGTGAAGTTATTCTTACCGTCACAAAGCCATCACAAAATCTGGGTTTTTCTTGAAATACATTGCCATCATTGTGGAATCAATCTTTGACAAATTATCCGATTTCCCTTGTACGAAATCAATATCCATCATGAACGTGAAATAGTTAAAAAAAAAAAAAAAAAGGCTAAAACTTCACTTCTAAAATGTAAGCTAATATAGACGTCTGGAATCAAAACATGCACAAAAGCCGTGAAACAGAAAATGCTAAGAAGGGCAAGGATGACGTCAAAATCTACTCGATCAATGAGAGTGCGTCTCGGGGCTTGCATCGTTGTTCCTGCTATTTCTGTGCATCTTTCGCCCTCAATATTTAAATAAATAAATTTTTATGTAAAATTTCATTTGCATATTTGAAATTAGAATGATTTTTTCGATAAAAACAGATTGCTTTCAAGCGTTTTTAAAAAATGCTGAATTTCCCCATTACTAATTCCATCCGAAAATAAATCTTAAATGTGAAATCATTGCAATTATATCAAAAACTTGTCTTTACAACGATAAAAATTTCTGAAATCATTATTATTATTTATAAAATTTGATTGGTGGTGTTAGTTGCTAATAAATAAATGGATATCTTGATAAAGCAGTTTGTGGAAGAAATAAGAATTTACTGCACATTTTGTTACTTTAAAATTTTTATCTATATGGCTTATACCATGCTTAATTTTTTAATTTAAATTGTTTTAATTTCATAAGAAATGTAGCAATTTTTCAGTATTAAAATGAGAAAGAATGTATTAAATAAAATATCACATTTTAATTAACACGTACTTTCATAATTTAATTAACATGTCATTTTTACTATTTCGAATCTCTATAGGAAAAAAAAACTTTTTGAAAATTTTCAGCATTAGGATTCTGAAATGTTGGTGGTAAAATAAAAAGGTAAACGAATTCTGTTTGTTTTTTAAAAAATAACAGAAATGTTTAACTTAGATGAGTTGCATTAACGTTCCGGTTTGAAGCAATAGGACTATTTTGCGACGGACTTCGTCATTTTCTATTGCAGTCAGATGACGAGGATGATCCTACAGTCGGCACCCTTTTCTCCAAACTTCCGCACCACACTAACATGTAGACGTTTGACCTACGACGATAGATATAATGTACACCAGGTCAGCATATATGACGCATCTTCGGAGAAATCAGGTCTCCAACCCGTGAACTTCCAATCCCAAAACCGAAATCTCAGCATCAGATCACCGCCACCCTGGCATTCTTTCGAACTTTTATGAATGATGCTGCGATTGCTCTTCAATGACAGAAAGAAAAAAAATCACTTTCAATTGAAACTTTTTAATCTACTGTTTGTTAGATAACAGGTTATTCAGAGTTAAATAACGAAAGCAAAAATACTTTTTTTAATGTTGCATTTGTTAAAATGAATAGAATTCAGGATTATTTTTTCTTTGTTCTGATTATAAGCAAATTATGTTTATAGGCAAGTTAATTGCAATTGATTATGAGTAAATATCTTTCACACAATTGTTTAATTTATACTCCGAGAGTTCTAATCTCCTGCCACATCTTCTGGTACTTTTATTTGTTCAAATGAAGCGATACATATTTCTTCAATTCTGTTTAATACTTTAGCATTTATGCAGAATAACGGGAAATACAAGAGCAATTTTAATGCAATTTTTGCATTAAAGTAAAACTGAGGCATTTTGAAGAGAGGATATAGCATTCTTAATGTTTCTCAACGCCATTAAAACCCAATTCTTAACGCAAGAATTATGTATAATTCTTTTCTTTTCTGAGCTCCATCAACAAATGCAAGAGACAGATGGTATATGGTATGATCATAAGACTATATACCATATGTGCTCATAATTATGATAATTCTAATCGACTAATGAAAAGAATATTAGAGGTAGTGATTCAAACAATATTCTCTCTATATCTCTATGTACTTGCAATACTTTAGAAAAATTTTAAAATATGTAATGCAGTTTAAATACAAATTATTAGCTTCTGATTAATGCTGTTGTATTATTTTTAACAGTATGATGTTAACTTCTTCATTATTCTGAGGTTCGAAAATATAATATAAAGAAATACATTTTTTAATAATTATCATTTAAAGAAAACTACAGCTTGTTCATTTTGGATTTAAATTGAAACTTCAAAATTCCTCATGTGACTTTTGGTAAGTTATTTATAGTTGAAATTTCAAAGTAAATTTTTAACTTTATTTGCTAAAATAACGTCTCATATTGAAGTTACAAAAGGGCCATTTCGGGACTGACTCGCAGTCTAAAACTGCTGTATGATGTCGAGGAGATCTCATACGCTGACATTTCACTCTCCAAACATACATCAGTGGTGTAGACGCAAAATAAACAGTCCCGGAACGCTCTAGCCTGGGTGACAAAAATTGTGCAACGTTTTATCTTATTTATTTCTCGTGACAAAAAAAGCAGTGTCGGAACGGCGTTCCGGCTCCACTACACCCCTGACACGCATGACACATCAGTATGAGAGCGATAGACCCACGAGGTGAAATTTATCGTTCATCAACCCCCATTTCGCGGTGGATCTTGGGTGGAATTGTTTTTCGTACCCGCGATCCTTTCATCCCAAAGCCGAAGTTCTACTACCAGGCCACCTTGGCCCTGCTGCTGCTTGGATAAATCTAAACATTATTACTTGGAAAACTTCTAAATTTCAAGCGTTAGTTTTCTCCAAATTCAAAAATTATGTTAGTCGGCTAAATAAAAATCAAAACTTCTAAGAATACCTCACTATTTATTAATTTGTGGAGGCTGATTCCTTTTTTATTTATCATTATCTTGACAGAAACTTGTGATTTCAAAAACGTATTAACAAAAACAGCATAAACTTATTAAGTGCGAAAAAAAGTGAGTTGACTTAGAAACTTGAGGAATGGCAAAATGAATAGTTGGCCACATATAGGAATGAACATTAGATATGAAATTTCCTTAAGGATGTGATTATGTCATTAAACCTCAAAATTAGTAAATTTGCTATCTCAAAGCATAATATACTGCCGAAATAAATTGTAAATCGTAAGAAAGAAAGAAAAAAAAGGAAATAATATTTTGTTGCATATCTAGTAGCACAAAAAATGAATTCAGTTAAAGTGGAAATCAATTAATAAAAGTTTTTATTTTATTGATTGAATTTGACCCTTCTTTTTGAAAAATAGAGTCATTTCAAGTAACGTTACAGTCACGTGAGAAATGTAACTGAGCTTGTCAACTAACTGCTGGTTGTCTGACGCTGTTGTATAAATCACGTCGTGTTTCCTCTTGCAAGATGCGCATTAAATTCTAACATTGACGCGGTTCATTTGGCGCGTATTACATGAACATGTATTCACTATATTATTCTGCATTGTTTCCCCCTTTTATTTTGTTTCTGAAACGTGCTTCAGGCTGTTATGTCCTGGTTGTAGAATCTTGGTTTCGAAGTAGGAGGATTAAGAATTTTAAACCTGATTTCCATCGAAGTTCCACGGTATATGTCAGTCTGGTGCACCTTAAATTTGCAGTCAGGATTCTAATGTTTCCGTGTCGTGTAGTGTGATGAAGCTGGCTCAAGAATCATTCTCTTCACTTGATCACGGTTAAAAATCTTGAGAATTGCCTTAAACATGTTCTTGTGTAGCTTTAAAAATGTTAATTTGTTAATATATATATATGAAACTAGTTTAGGTAACACAGTGGTAAGTAATCTGTTTTGAAATGTGAAAATTTTTTCTTTTGCAGCTATACATAGGGTTGCCATAATTGCAGTGGCGAATTTTGTCAATATGAGGTCACAGGCGTAAAATTGCTTTGAGGACCTCCGGCCTACCCAATGTCGCAAATTCACAGTCGGCTTAGCACTACGATGTACGTTGAATAGGTTTTGAGGCCCCCTAGATTCTCAAGACAAGAGGCGAGCGCCTCTAACGCCTGTGCGAAAAACCGCCACTGCATAATTGCCAAGCATTGATGCGGGATGTTTAAGTGCTAAATAAGTAAAACATGAAATAAATCATTACCAACCCACTATTTGTGGGAATTTAATGATTTATTTTACTCCGATAAAATATCAATAAAGCTTAAGCAATCTAATAAAATGAACATATAGAATTATGAAAAAAAGAAATTATTTTCTTATTCTCTTTTTTAAAAGATTATTTTCTTGATTATATCATTTTCTTCTTTCACATAATTAGGAAACTTGGTCATTTTAAAATTATAATGACAAATCAAAATCGCTTCAGCTATCTCCTCTGACAACCTGTTTCTTTCGCCCGAGAATTGAGTTAACATTAAGGAAAATATTTTCTCCACATTTGCATTATTGGCTGGAATGGCAAATATGTATTCACATAGCTTTATTAGACATAACATTTGATAAATGATAAATATACTTTGTGTCTGCAAGAAACTGCAGCCATTTCTCCTCCATACTCAATTTCATAGTTGCTTCGCAGTTTTGGTTGGTTTGGCTATTATCCTCTATTCATTCCAAAGTTCTTTTCAATCCGTAATAAAAAAGAAAGAAAAATTGCCATCAAAAGACGGTCTAGAACTATTGCCGATCTGATTAGGTCAAGACAAAAAAAAAAAAAAAAAAGAAATGGCGCCCTCCTAGAAGGGCTTCCAAATTCTTTTTTGTTTTGGTTGGTATTATTTTTGTCTAAATAATCATTTAGATAAACAAACTGGTTTAATAGAATCTCAGTGTTGCCAATATCGATGTTTCTTTCTTGTAAATATGCAATAGCAGCGGATTCCGAGACTAGCACTTTTGGACGATTTTACACCGGAAAGGTGTGTCAGGCAATGAGTCATATGAGCATGTTTCCGGAGTTCTTAGTTAGATCACGCTAAGTAAAATGTAAACATCTCCCCTTCCATTCTTCACTTTCCCCCTGTTTTGATGACAATAACTCAGCCCGGCGCATGCGCAAAAGCTCGGAGGGTTTCCAAATCCGTTGCTAAACTATAATACGCTCTATTTTTTCCCACTCAGGAACACACGGAGTTTAGGGAGAAAAGGGGACAAAAACGGGATAAATAGTAATGCGGGACGAAGTAGTGAAATACGGTGATGGTCCCGTATATACGGGACGTATGGCAACCCTATCTATACAGCAATTCTAGCTATGTTCAGTATACAGTGCGAGTATTTTGCTACTGAACTAAGACCTTTGATCTCATAGCTTCAATCGCCTTGAAAAAAATTACTCCTTAACATGTAAAAATATCAGAAATCCTATGAATGTAAATATATGTTAATATTTTATAATTAATGAGAAATTTTCCCAATTTTTCTGCTCATTAATTGGGAAGATTATTTTCATTAGTTTTTTTAATAATTTACGGTTATAAGAATGAACTATATAGACCAAGCGTTCTGAAAATTTATATACTAGAACCATCTTGTTTCGAATTAGAATATTCTTGCAATAGCACATTAATTTCTTTGAAATGTCTTGAGGATGTGAAACATGGTTTTTAATGAAAGCAATTTTGTCTTTCATTTTATCCGAAATTAAAGGTTTTCTTATAGATAGCTGAAAATTATAGGCCTACACCGGTCTCCGAATTGTTATCATTAAAAAATGCTGCTATTTCTTTCATTTTCTCTCTTTTGTAAATAAGAACTCTTTCGTTCCCTTCCAATTTTAGTGCAATCAAAGGTGGAACAATTTTTAGATTTTATAACTCTTTTTTTGTAGTTTGAAATATTCTTCGCATTTCGAGGGGAAAA
>BGPR01047093.1:0-11875 GCA_013235015.1 Araneus ventricosus
GCATCCGACTTTCTAATAACACTATTATTTTCAATTTTTTCAGCTTATAACTAGAACGGTTCTGTCGGATTTTAAAAAAAAACGGTTAAAATGTCTTTTCCCGTTTTTTTCAAATTAATTTTTTTCTGGGTCGTTGAAAGTTATTTTTCTTGATCGAGGCACTTCTTCGGAACGTTGATGCCAATTTTGATTGGCGGACGCGCAGGATACGTCATGACCTTCACCTGAATGAATTACTTCGATTATTATTTTCGGATTTGATTTATATTTTGCTTCCTGTATAATAATCATTTTCACGTTCCAATTTTGTAACATTGTTTTGGATTAACGTACTCTGTACTGTAACGCGAATAAAATAAGCAGGAAAATCAAAAAATGTGTATCTTTTGTTTTGATTTTGTTTTCAAAACTTTTTCATGTCATTGTGGGCGGTTTTTTTTTTTCATTTTGTTAAAGTCCTGATTCCACGGGCAACGTCGTGCGCGTACTGCTAGTATGTTAATAATTCTGTTAATCCCTTGTCGACGATTCAAAGGATTTATATTTGTGTTTATTTGCAGGTTGCAAGAGACCGATGGAAACTTCTTCGAAACCTTCACAGCTCTATCCTGGAAGCAGGAAAACAGGAGACTGCAAGCAGCGCGGGAGGTAAGTCGAGTTTAGTTGTTTCCCGCTCTGTATCAAGTGAGAATAGAATAGACATTCCAAAATCTATACTTATAAAAGGCAATGTTTGTGTGTGCGTGCGATGTCCAGACGAATCTATTGCACTTACAGCCTCGAAATCTGGCACACAGGTAGTCTTAATAGTGACTCCATGCACCTCGAAGCCCGAATTTTAAAATTTAATCTAGGAAATTTTTTATTCAATATTTTGTGGTGTTTTGGGTAGTTTTTGAGCTAATTTCTCAATAAAATCAGTTTTGATAATTGTAGGAAGAAACATAGATACACCATCGGAAAGAACAAGCAATTTTCTTTCTATTGAAGTTGGTTTTGAAATTCTAACGTAATTTACTGAATTTTGAAAAATTTTTGAATAATAATCACTTTTATGTTAATTCTTCATTTGGATTTCTTAAAATTCTTGCATCCGACATTCTAATAACGCTATCAATTTCATTTTTTAGCTTATAACTAACTGGAACGTTCCTGTCGGGTTTAAAACAAGAATCTTTAAAATACCTTTTTCCGTTTTTTTTAATTAATTTTTTCTTGCTCAGTTCGAACAGTTTTTCTGCTAGCGATCTTCTCAGCGAGATATTCACCGGAGCGACATTCTCCGTTCCCAGAATGCATTGTTGCAATTTCATTGGCTGGCAGCGAAGAACGCAGTTTACGTCATAAGCTTTGACTGAATGACTCAACAATTATTCTCGACAGTGTCTTAACAAGTTTTTTTGTCTCGCATATTTCGCTTGCTGTCTAATAATGATTTTCACGTTGCAATTTTTACTTTCTCGTATACGAAGTATACAAAGAGAAAGTATTGTAATCGTTAAAAAATTCGAACTCAAAATTTTGACGAATCTGCGCGTTTTAGACCTCCCTGAGTCCGAAAGACACAATTTTGGAATTATGTCTGTCTGTGAACACGATAACTCGAAAACTATTAGAGCTACGGGGATGAAATTTGGTATGTTATCTTTACACATAATTTGTAGGTTTCTATCAAATTTTGGGCAAAATCCATTAACGTGAAGTCTGTCTGTCTGTATGTCCGTGTTGTGAGCGCTATAACTCACAAACTTGAATAGCTGGGTAGATAAAATTTGGTACGCAGTTTTATTATCATGAATGTAGGTCCGTATCAAATTGTGGACCAAATGCGTCGAAGGGTTGACTGTCTGTCGGACTGTATAGTCTCATACTAGTAAAAATTATATCTCCTAAACCCTTCGGCTTAAATAAATAAAAATTAGCATGAGGCCTGCATACATTACTTGTAGGTCTGTGCCCAAATTTCGTTTCAATCGGTTGAAAAAAAGGCGTTCAAATTGCATATTAATTTGTTTTAACTTTCGTACTGGAAGTAATCTCTGCGCATGCACAAGCTATTCAGCGATAACGAACAAGGTCATTTTCTCTTGTTTTTTTTCCGCTCGCGCTCACCCTCGCATTAGAGGAGCTTGCTAGAGTGTGATACGCATCTCTTTGAATTTGATTCTTCACCTAAGTATTTTACAATCACTATAATCTACAATGAAAAACCTTCTGATAGTCATTGCATTCTGGGTTACAGTGGGTTCGAATTTGTTATCCACGCAGGGGGAGGGGAAATGACAAATTTTTGAGAAGTATACGAGAAAGTTTAGGGGAGGCCACTCCCGCTGGTTTAATATTGTTTTGGATTAATTTACTCGGTACTGTTTCCCTAAAAATCAATAATGTGTATTTTTTATTTTTATTTTGTTTTCAAAACTTTTTCGTGTCATTATGGACGTTTTTCTTCCTTTTTTTTAATTGAAGCCCAGACTACACGAAAAACGCCGTGCGCGTATTGCTAGTAATCTATATATATTGTTGCAAAAGGTCTCTCTGTGGTGTATGATGAAAACAGTCCAACACGCAGGATAATGGAGAATGAAGGTTTATTTACAGATATGCAGGAAAACACGTAGCACAGGTACAGGAAACAATAGTCCTTGCACAGATTACCAATGTAAATAGACAACAATTCACAGGTAATGACAGTTCAGCACTTTGATATCTAACAGCACAAACAGTCAGCAAATAACTAGTAACGACAATAACAGCTCAGCTCACCAGCTGATTAGCTCACACAGCGGATAGAACTCCGAAGACGTTCGCGCTTCAAAGAGAAGTAACCAGTCGATCAAAGACGCTGTTGTGGTCCAAACGCGGTCTTATATACTCTCCCCGTTAGGCCGTGACGTCACATAGAATTTTCATGAAAATCCTAGATCTCGGCCCCTAATAGAAATATCGAGAAAAGGGTTGCATTTTCGAGAATAATCTATTTGTCGCCAAGGTCGCCAAATTTGTCGCCAAGTCGCCAAAATGGTCGCCAAGTTTGTCGCCAAGGTCATGCGTGCCACGAGAGTCACTGAGTTCACTCCATGCTTCACCTTGTAAAACTCTCTTCCCAACCATAAGACTTGCATTGCTGGGAAGCGACTTTCCATGACTGTAACAATATGTATAACGCTAAGGTACGTGGCACAGAAAAGAGGTTAATTTCTCTTTTGCCGATGGCAACGGTCGGTTTGTTTACAAAACAAAAACGGTAGCCTCCGCTATGTTAGGCATAACTTCATAGTCATGCCTAATCATGATTTGGATGAAATTATTCAAAAGAGATCAGTTATAAATGAAGCATGAGGAATTAGGCCAGCCAGAGAACGTTTAGATCAATGCCAAAATAGTAGTTTAAGTCAGTGAAGATGAAATCGTTTCATTTCACAAATTCATCGTAGAGCTTACTATTGTAAGCATTTTACACTGTGCTTTTTACATTGTCATTTTACAATTCATCGTAGAACTTATTATTGTGAACATTTTACATTGTTCTTTTTACATTATCATTTTACAATTCATCGTAGAACTTACTATTGTGAACATTTTACATTGTTCTTTTTACATTGTCATTTTACAATTCATCGTAGAACTTACTATTGTGAACATTTTACATTGTTCTTTTTACATTGTCATTTTATAATTCATCGTAGAACTTACTATTGTGAACATTTTACATTGTTCTTTGTTACATTGAACTTTTCTGTTACGCGCACACCACTTGGCGCCTTTTTTTGAATTGACGAATTTTATTGGAGCGCTGAATCACCAGTTTTCCTTTAGACATGTCAGGAAAATCATGGTATGCGCCATGTGATCGAGCGCATATGCTCTGCGCGGGTTTAGCTATTTGATTTTAATATCTAAGGCTAGTTATTTAAGAACCTAAAGCAGTAAGTTTAAGCAATCTTAGAAACAAAGGCAGTCTATTGCTTCTGCTGTTTACAATCTCGTTCTATAAATTCTAATATAAAAAGAATTTAATATAGTGTAGTGCACTGTACTGCGACCATCTTACTGTGATGTTTATAAGTCAATATCCGCTTCCGGACATTGGAAATTCCTTTTGTCTAGTGGTTAAGATGTTCGGCTCGGAACCTAAAGGTCCCCGGTTCTATACCGCTGCCAAAGTAGCTTATATTTTTTTTAAAAGCACAATATTCCTTAAGGTATGTGATTACCCGAAATTCCTCGCTCTGCTGAACATTTTCGAAATTTGTCTTATTTGTTCATTTTATAGACCACTAGCAGTACGCGCACGGCGTTGCCCGTGGAATCACGACTTCAACAAAATGGGGAAAAAAGAATGCCCACAATGACACGAAAAAGTTTTGGAAACAAAATCAAAACAAAAGATATACATCGGATTGTAGAAATGCATGCTAGGAATGAAAGCGTATGACGTCACCTGCCGAGAGGAAGGTCACTCGTCCGGAGAAACTCTCGCTGTTAAATCTCGCAACCAAAAAAACTGTTTGAACTGATCAGGGAAAAATTAATTAAAAAACACAAAAAAGATATTTTAAACGTTCTTGTTTTAAATCCGACAGAAACGTTCCAGTTATAATCTGAAAAAAAAGAAAATTATAGAGATGTTAGAACGTCAAATGCGATAATTTGAAGAAATCTTTATTAAAAATTACCATAAAAGTGACTATTTTTTAAAAATTTCTCAAAATTCAGTAAATTACGTTAGACGTACGAAACAACTTCATTAGAACGGAAATTTTTTCTTCTTACCGATGGTGCATTGATTGTTTTTCAACGATCCTTAGGAAAGATACTACAGCCGTAAACCTGGCAAAAATGACCCAAAACAACACAAAATATTAAATAAAAAAATTCTAGATTAAATTTTAAAATTTCGGCTTCGAGTTGCATTCAGTCACCATTACGACTACCTGTGTGCCAAATTTCATGGATGTAAGTGCGATAGATTCGTCTGGACATCGCAGACACACACACACGCTCACAAACATTGCCTTTTTAAGTACTAGCAGTACGCGCACGGCGTTGCAGGTGAAGTCAGGACTTCAACAAAATGAAAAAAAATGTCCACAATGACACGAAAAAGTTTTGAAAACAAAATCAAAACAGAAAATACACATTATTGTTTTTCCCGCTTAATTTTCTTCGCGATAATGACATTTGAGCTGTAAGAAAACAGTACAGAGTACGTTAATCCAAAACAATATTAGAAAATTGCAACGTGAAAGTCATTATTAAACAGCAAGCAAAATGCGCAACATAAACAACATGTGTTTTTTAACAAACTTTTATGCTTGACTATCAATAAGTAAATAAAGCAAACATATCAACAGTATAAAAATATAAATCAAAACGCGATCCACCTAGATTAAAAAATGGTCTACCATGAGCTTAAAGTGTAAAACGAAATTGATCAGAATATAACACACCAGCCATTTACAAAGAAAAAATAACCAAAAGGGAAAAAAAAACTTTTGCCTAATCTGTTTAAACGGTGTAATAGTTCATTCAGACTACAGCAATAAAAGTAATTCATCATATTCCGTTTCTACCCTGGTTCATGGCAGGATTCCAAATAAAGCCATTGCTCTAATTTCTTTTCCGGTAGATGGCGCACACTTCGATGGAATGAGATTTCCGTAAAATAGTTCTTCCTTCGAAAAAAACATCTCTGACCCCATCAAATAAAAATATTAATTAAAATTCGACTTAAGGTGGTATTTTAACCGTTCTTGTTTTAAATAGAGGAGAAACGTTTCATTTATTAGCTGAAAACATTTTAAAACGATAGCGAAATTAGAACGTGAGATGGAGTCATTTGATTTTGAAATCTTAAAATTTCATGAGAAAACTGACTATTATTTAAAAACTTCTCAAAATTCAGGAAATTGTGTTAGACTTTCAAAACAAACTTCATTAAAACGATAACTGTTTGCTCTATTCGATGGTGCATCGATTGCTTTTTTCCGATCATTATTTCTCATGGATCGGCCAAAAACGTGTGAAAAAATACCTAAAACAACACAAAATATTAAATAAAAAAATTTCCAGATTAAATTTTAAAATTCCGGCTACGAGGTTCATTGAGTCACCATTACGATTACAAACTACTTTTACTATTAAATTTCATGGGTGTAAGTGCCATAGATTCGTCAGGACATCGCACATACACACACACACACAAACATTGCCTTTTATAAGTATAGATAGATTTAGGTATCTAAAAATGCTTTATTTTTGTTTCTACTATAATTACAAGTAAAGTTATAGCATAAATAATAAACCGGAAGTGACAATTTTGATACCGGAAGTGGCAATTAAAAGAGCCTTAAAAATACAAACAATTAATTTGAACAACTATTTTTCAATTCTCAAGCAATATATTGTCTAAAAATATAGATTTAAGATTCCATTTCTTATTTTTATTGTTTTATTGGTTTTTGGCGACGGTTTTTTTAAAAAAATACAACACAACAGTTATGATTATTTTTTGGCTCTCAGATTGCACTTTTATAATTTAATTCCATTTATTTTGAACTGCTACTTGTTCTCAAGTGTTTTGAAATGTGAATTTATCCATTGATGCTTAAAAATTACATGGAAATTGACAGAAAGCTAATTCAGATATCGAGATGTCACTCACTATCTACTACACAAAATTATTCAGAAAAATTCTAAAAAGCTAAAAGAACACAAAAGTCGTTTAAAATCAAGTAAAAGAGGGTTTGACTTGTTAATATGGCGAGTTTTAAGATTCTAAAATGTGTACAAAATTTTTTCTACTCTATGAAAATCTTTAAAAGCGTTTTCTGAGAAATTGTGTTTTTCGATATTTTTCTTCGCGGCAAACATCATTTTGGAAAATGTTTTTAAGATATTAAAATGAAATTTAGACAAAATGTTTTATTGGTTTCTAGCTATGTTTTGAACTAAAATCTAAGATCTCTGCCTATATTTATTTATTTTAATGACTTTTTAGTGAAAAAAGTCGATGACGTTTTTAAAAAAAATTCGATTTTGTTCACAAAGTTTGGAATATCTCCAAAACTTTTAAAGGTATTAAAAGTATTTTAGTTCATAACACAGATAAGCATGTTAGGTATATCCTGTGCAAATATTGATGAAATATATTCAATAGAACTTGTTATAGGAGGTTTGGCGTAAGTGCAAATTTTCTCTAAAATTTTGTTAATAATTGCCTATATTTTGAAAGTCAAAGAAATTGCATCGGAATTCTTAGTTTTATATCTCAGTTTAATTAAAAACATGAATGTTTCATTAAAAATTTAAAAATTTGAAAAAAAGTGCTCCGAAGGTAGTCACATACTTAAGTAAAGCTAAATTTTTTTTTTGTCATTTACGGCTTTGTTATTATTAGTAGTTAATTAATAACCTAACGCAGTAAGTTTGAGCAATTTTAGAAAGAAAGGCAATCTATTGCTTTTGCTGTTTACAATCGCGTTCTATAATTATAGAAAGAATTTAATGTAGCGTAGATTTTTTTAAGCGCACGATATTCGTTAATTAAAACTAAAATTAATATTTTTTGTCATTTACTACTTTGTTATTATTGGTAGAAGAATAAATTAACTTTGTGCTAAAATAGTCTCTTGGAAAAAATTAAGTAATCTTCTATAAAATATTTATTTACTAGAAAAGAATAGTGTGTGCGAATAGTTAATTATTATTTTCATAATGTTTCTTTTTCTTCTTTTGAAAGGATTATAATTATCATTCTTCCTATAATTGCAAACACGAATAAAAAAAGTTTTACGATTTTCTTTTATTATTTTCATTTTAAAAGTAATCATTAATCACTATTGCTGTGGTGACGTAATTTCTAAATGTTAGCAAATACTAATTTTGTTAGAAGACTCAATAAAACTCTCTTTTTTTATTGCAATTTTTGTATTTAAATGCTACCTGTAATTTTCAAGCTTTTTCAGAAATTTATTTCTGAGAGTAGTAGGTATTAACGAGTTTCCGAGTATTGTCTGCAATCTACTTCAAACCTGCAGTTGTAATAAAATGTTCTGCTTATCATTTGTTTTGAATTAATTCCATTTAAATAACAACCATATAAGGAAATAAGAAAATTTTTTCTCTGTGTGTCTCGTGATTTTCCTTTTACTCATATTCCTTCCCCAATATAGACCTGGAAATTCAAGCATCAAAACTCATAATTTCCGACAAGTAGACAAAAAATTTTTGACACATGTTGTATCAAATTAAAGTGTACAAACTCATAATTAGTTGAAATATTTTCAAAAATATTAATTATTAATTTGTTAACAAGATAATGTAAGAAGACAAATTAATTGACGTAAGGAAATATCGTTGCGTGAGTACACAGAAAAAAGGAGATTAATAAAAAGTAATGATTAAAATTAATTCTGGAAAGAGCTCTTATTTTAAGCTTGATTATTTTTTATATTATTAAACGAAATTTTAAATTTTCTTAATTAAATATTGAAGCACAGGATTTGCTACATCTTTCTTTTGCACAAAAGCGGACAATAACCTAGAAACAAACATCGTTGCAAGCGTATTTTTTAAGCAAAATAAAACATTTTCCTCTTCCTAAAGTAAATTTCTTAAAAGCTCTCCTAGGGATTTTCCACTGCCCCACATTTTCTTCTGAACTCTGAGAAATTCAAAGAAAATAACTCTTGTAGCAAGCGAATGATAATATATTTCGAGCTGCCCCGAATAAATTATTTGTTTAAACCGTTTCTTTTAGAATCAAACATAAAAATTTGACTCATAAATGTTTCAAACCTTGCTCTAGATGCAAGCGGGTAATAAATACTTTTTCAGGCTTTTCCGGAATAGTTTTACTTTTTTAAACGGAAGCAGTCTACGGAGCTGCTCGTAGCGCCATCTAACGGGATTTTCGGAGCTTAATCTAATTGTGAACTTGTGCGTTCGCCTGGAAAATGATTTTCTCTCTCAAATTTCTGAATTCCAAAGTGATTCTTAAGAAATAATAAAAATTGCCTACAAAATTATGCATCCAAGAGCGTTACGAAGAGTTCAATGCATTTATTTTTTTTCCAAATGTAGTATTCTTTTCTTCTTATTATTATTCGAAGAAAAATGGCAAAAATCACTGAAATGAGATTTTTGAAGATTTTATTTGAATAATTCTGCATGCCCAAAGCATTTTTCGTTTCCAGTTTAACAATTTTTACCTTTTTCTGCAAATATATATTTACGTTTTGACGATCAAATTATCAGCTTTTATTCTGGAAAATAAATCGTACTCTTAAAATTTTTAATCTTGTTAAACTTGATTATCAATTATTTCATCATGTTTTACATGAAATTTGGTTATCATTTCTTTTTAGCATGATTTACATGAAGTTTGATGTGTCAGTGATTTTATCGGGTGCAATCCATTGAAAATAAATAAGAAAGCTCAAATTAAATATCAGTTGTTTTTGTATTAGAAGATTCCATTATTTAAGTTATAGTGGATAACTTCTATTGTTTTAAAATTTAAAATATGTTTTATTTCCCATTCTTTTCAATTTATTTTCTTAGATTTTAATTACGATTCCTTATTTTGTTTAAATATAATTACCCTTATCTAAGCAAAATATTACATAAGGATGAATAAGAAGTTTATAAAGCAAAACAGATTTGTATTATGATAATTTCATTGAAATGAATTTCATTCAATACGAGAAAGTTTAGGGGAGACCACTCCCGCTGGTTAATTTCTAGTGAACGCTTTCGCATATTCTTGAATCATGATAGAGAGTCTTTGATAGTCATGATTGAGTCTTTATAGAGCACTTTTTTGCTGGTCAGATTGTTACTTTCTCGTATACGAAGTATACAAAGAGAAAGTATTGTAATCGTCAAAAAATTCGAACTCGAGATTTTGACGAATCTGCACGTTTTAGACCTCCACGAGTCCGAAAAACACAATTTTGGAATTATGTCTGTCTGTGAACACGATAACTCGAAAACTATTAGAGCTACGGGGATGAAATTTGGTATGTGTTCTTTAAACATAATTTGTAGGTTTCTATGAAATTTTGGACAAAATCCGTCCACGGGAAGTCTGTCTGTCCGCGAGCGCAGGACAGCACGTATTTGGCGCTCGGTGTTTGACGCGAGGCTATTTCCGTCTTGGCGCGTGTGACCTTGGCGCGCTCTAAAGGAAACTATCGCATACTGGGTTTTAGTAGGTTCGAATTTTTTTATCTACGAGCGCAGAGATAGGGTTGCCATAATTCCCAAGCATTGATACGGGTTCGTTTAGGTGCTAAATAAATAAAACATGAAAACAGTGGGTTCGTAATAGCTTATTTTACTCTGATAAAAAAAATCAATAAAGTTTAACGAATCTAATAAAATGAACGCGTAGAATAATAAAAAAGATGAGAAGTTAATCCTGTCACACTTTAAAGCTGATTTTACTTTTTTAATTGTTATCGTTTTCCTTTTAGGCATAATCATAACCAGCGGGAGTGGTCTCCCCTAAACTTTCTCGTATACTCCTAACACATGTAGAGAAAACTAGAATAATAAAAGACGTCAAATAAACTTCCGTTGGAAGTAAACCAAACTTGGAACCACGCGTGGATTGAAGGATCAAAACAAATTCAAATCCCCTGCGCATTCTTTTGCGCAACAGGACCTGGCGAGACTCCCTAAATGTTTGCCTCCTTACGAAATCGCGCCAGAATTGGTTTTTGGCAAACTGCCAAGTTTTCGGAGCTTCCCTTCTTCTTTGCACAGGCATTGCCACGAGTAGGCATGCGCAGGCAGTTAGTTTCAAAACTGAACAAGTATGCGATTATACAGACCGACAGACAGTCAGTCCTTCGACGGATTTGGCCCAAAATTTTATACGGACCTACATTCATGACGATAAAACTGTGTACCAAATTTTATCCATCTAGCTATTCAAGATTTTGAGTTATAGTGTTCACATGACCGCGGACATACAGGCAGACAGACTTCCCTTTGACGGATTTTGACCAAAATTTGATAGAAACCTACAAATTATGTTTAAAGACCACATACCAAATTTCATCCCCGTAGCTCTAATAGTTTTCGAGTTATCGTGTTCACTGACAGACACACACACAGACCCACACACAGACATAATTCCAAAATTGTGTTTTTCGGACTCAGGGAGGTCTAAAACGTGGAGATTCGTCAAAATCTGGAGTTCGAAATTTTTGTATACTTCGTATACGAGAAAGCAAAAATGGGCGCAGGTCATTTTAAAATTATAATGACTCAGAGTTTAGGAAACAAACCTGACAAATAGTATACGGGACGTATACAACCCTATATAGATGGAAAATGACACCTTTTTGGGAAGTATACGAGAAAGTTTAGGGGAGACCACTCCCGCTGGTTTTCTTCCGCATGCTTCGGCTGGTCGAAATTTCTTCATGGTCATACGGGGTGAGTTTGACCTATTCTGCCGAACGAAAGAGGGTTATAGAAGAGCCCATGGTGATCATAAAACACTATAGCAACCCTGTCCCATCTCTAATCGTTTGCAAGTTTATGGTGAATAAAATGATTTTGCTAAAAATCGTGAAAAAAAATCCAGATTTAAAAAGTTGTTAGATCTACATTCAAAAAAGTACATATTCTGAAAGAGCTGTTCAAATCTTTTAAGATGACACTATTTTCATCAAAATACCTGGATTTAAAGCCAAGTTACAGGCGCCGAAACGTCGGCGAAATGCAAAATCGAATTGTCGCCAAAATCTTTAATATTGAATACCGCAAACACCGTTCAAGCTAAGATTTATCAGATTTACCAAAAACTTGTCCATTCTATCAGCTTTCGAAAGGGCCTACCATAAACCATATTAATGTT
>BGPR01047094.1:0-11875 GCA_013235015.1 Araneus ventricosus
GAAGATTTCATAACGCTTTTTCTTGTCCTTGGAGCTCATTAAAAATAATATTTGGTTATTATTAAGAATTTTCCATGAGGTGTAAATTAATTACTTAAAAATACCACTACATATATTTTTTATAAACTGAAATCAATCAAATGAATTAGAAATTAGCTATGAGAACCAAATTAAATGTGGAAAAAAACTTCGAATGTCTTGGATGAGATACTGAAATTCTCAGAAAACCAAGTAGCATATTATATTATAATTTTGTACATAATATAAAAAAGGTCTTTATCATAAAATAATATTAATGGAAGTAATATTAAATGATATGGTTACTATAAATCGCTTTTTTAACTAATAAAATCTCGTCAATAAGCTAAACAAGATAAGTCATTAAATTAAATATAGATATCTAAACACATTTTTTCAAAATTTAGTACAGAATTAAAGTTTTCTTTTAATTAAATGAAACAATTACTGCAATTCATATGGAAACAATTAAAATAATAAATATTTCTTTCTCAATGAGGAAAAAATATTTCTTCAATTTTTAGTCTATACAGATTCTATTCTTTATAAATTCTTACTAAAACAATTATTTGAATTATTTCAAATTATTCAAATAAAAGAATTACTAAATAACAAACTGAAAATTATTATTTTCTATATATGAATTGAAATATTGCAGGCAAACTCCACGCATCAGGAAACAGATCCCTGCAATAAAATGTGCTTTTGTCGGTAAGGACATTGAGACTGCATTAGCTTTTGATAGGGTCAAGTATCCCTATTTTTCCTTTTTCTAAATAATTAATATATTTAAACATTTAGAATCAAAATACCGCATTATGTAATATATCAGAAGATGAAAAAGTGCTTAAGACTAAAATATAATTTAATTAATCAAATTTTCAATCTTGAACTTGCAGTGCACTGACGAATGAAAAATTGAAAAATTACTTTTGTACACCCGTAACATATTTACATACACACAATTACGAAGTTTTTTTTGTTTTGAATGAAATTCCCTTTCATTTGAAAAATTGATAAAAGGTCAAATAAAAATGGTACCCACAAATTACCAACTATCCCACAATCTGAAAAAATCGCGTAGGTCCAATACCCCGAGTTCCGTATAATACAATATATTTCCTAATATTGAAACAGAGTAAAACGCAAGTCTTTTTAAATATTAAACAATGCATTTTCCTCATATTGTGTAATTATATATAATACCAGACAGTATAATGGAATATTAAATTATCTTAAAATATATCGAATAAAATTAAAAAGTATAGAATATTATTATATAATAATATGAAATATTCTGAATATTTCAAAAATGCATTTTAGAAGCATGCAAATATAAAGATTTATTTTATTACTACTTAAGGCACTTAGAGACAAGGTCTTTTAACTTGTGGTGGTTTCAGCTCCTTGGGGCCGCAGGCCCCACCATCTGAAAATCTAACAAATTAGGGCTTAAGTGGAAATGAAAACTAGCCCTGATAATCAAAATGCATAAACCAGTATGAGGAAGATCAAATTTAGGAATAAATTAAATCAATAAAAAGTTACAAATTACATAAATACAAAAATATTAAAATAATAATAATAATAATAATAATTTTAAAAGAATATAATAGGAGATTAGAAAGTTGTGAAAAATTATCTAAGGCAGAAAAAGGTTAAGGAAAGGAATGCACAACAGTGCGGGGGGGTGGAACTCAGAGTGAGATAGTCATTCTTGGTCTCTTACGATTCTGTTTATCATTATGATCATAAACAGGAATTTTGGTTATTTCGGGGTCATTGATATCCGGCAGTTTTCCATAGAAAATTTTAGCAAGTTTTTGAATGAACTGCTGTAGGGATGGGACATTTAATGCATTTCGTATATCAATATTTCGATGGTACCACCTGGCGTTTGCAATCATTCTTAGGGTTTTGTTTTCAAGCACCTGAATGCTTCGCAAGTTACTTCTGGCAGTGCAGGCCCAAATGGGACTCGCGTAAGTGAGAATTGGTCTGAGATACGCTAAATAGATCAGTACCTTGTTGTTGAGATTGAGACTAGAGTTCCTACAGATTAAAGAGTATTGGGCGCGGAATGCTTTGTTATATTTTTCCTTAATCAGGCTAGTATGGGCTCGGAAGTTCAGTTGATTATCCAGAACAACACCCAAATATTTCACTTCTTTTTTCCATTCAATTGGGGTTCCATAGACCTTCACTTTTGGCCAGTCGTCATTCTTTTTGTTAAAGAGAATTGCCTCAGTATTGTCAACATTTAGTTTAATTTTCCATCTGACAAGCCAGGCTTCTAAATTTTTAATGTAGTTTTGAAGGGGTACAATAGCTTTATCAGGGGATTTACCTTGCGAGAGTATGGCCGTATCATCGGCGTAAAGGCTGATCATAATATTTCTGACCTGTGGGATGTCATTCATGTACAAAACAAAAATTATAGGAGCCAAAATTCCTCCTTCGGGTACGCCAGCCTGAAGTTTTCTTGGTGTAGAGTCTGAGTTTTTAACAAGAACAGTGAAGTGCCTATTCGTAAGATATGATTGTATTATCTCAATAATATATTGAGGAAATTTGTAGGCAATTAATTTGCGAATCAGACCCTCGATCCACACTTTATCGAAGGCTTTTGCAATATCTAAGAATATGGCAGCAGTAGCCAGATTGGAATTCTTCCCTTCATTAATATGCTCTACAACTCTAAGGAGCTGATGGGTCGTGGAAAGTTGTAGGGCAAACCCAAATTGCTGAGGAATGGGAAGCCTGAGTTTTGTGGCATGTGTTAAATACCTATTTAGAATTAATTTCTCTCCTAGCTTACTGAGAGTTGGTAACAACGATGTTGGTCGGTAACTAACAGGGTGAGTCGGATCCTTTCCCGGCTTCAAAATTGGCAGAACTCTAGCCGTTTTCCAGCAGTTAGGAAAGTGTCTGAATTTGAGCATGTGATTAAAAATTTCAGTCAGTTTTAGGATAATTTTCAGGGGCAAATTTTTTAGCATCTTATTTGTAATGGAGTCAATTCCAGGAGCTTTGTTGATTTTAATGTGCTTCATAAAGCAAATAATCTCAGAAGGTTGTACCTTTTTGAACTTTGAAGTGCGGATTTCATTTTTAAACTCTCTAATGGGTTTTTCAACTGTTCTCTCGGTATTTGGGTCACCAAAATCATTGGGGGTGAATTGACTCTCTAGATGATCAGCAATAATTTCCGCTTTTTCCAGGTCCGTATGCGAAGGTAGATTGGTGCCTGGGTTTTTTAATTGAGGAATTTCAGATCTTTTATATTTCAGCCTCTTAGTACGACGCCAGAGGGTGCCATCATATATGTTTAACTGCTCGTTTTGGCTAATGTACATACTTTGATTGAATTCGGACATTGCATTTCGAAACCTGGCCTGTGCACGATTAAATAAATTTTTTGAGGCAGGATCTCTGAATCTTTGCCAGACCTTCTTCGATCTATTTCGTGCCGTTTTTAATTCTCTTAAATGAGGGGGCAGGTAAAGTTCCTCGTGATGCTTTAACGGCCTAGAGCTATTATTGTAAGCGTTGGTAATGTCGCTCATAATTTTATTCACTTCATTCTCAAGATCGTTAGAATTTAAAATTTTGGGGAATATAATTTTAACATTTTTATTCAAATGATTTTTAAAATTGTCCCAATTCGTCGAGACTTTTTGCCTGTTTACAATGAGAGGTACAATATTGAAATCAAAGTTCAGTATTACCGGATTATGATCCGATGCAAGATCAGGAATAGATTCGATTTTATACCTATAGGCGAAATTTTTTGTTAGTGCTAGATCGATGGTTGTGGCCGAATTTGGTCCATATCTAGTGGGGGTTGGGGGGGCCAGTATTTCAAGATTTTTACAGTGCGCATATTTATATATGGCTTTACCTGTTGCATTTATGCGCTTACAATTCCAGCTGGTATGATGGGCATTGAAGTCGCCACACATAATTACACTATTATTGAGATTCAGTATTTTGTCAAGGTCATCCAAGAATCTGCTGTTTACCTGACAAGGTACATAAATCGAAGCAATTACAATTGATGGCTGATTAGCCAGGGAAATTTTTACAATCGTGTTAGAGACATAGTTCAGGTTCGGGACAAATAACTCAACCTGATTGAGGTTACTTTTAACAAAAATTCCAGTTCCACCAGAGAGTGGGGACTGTGGTCCGTCTTGACGGTAGAAAGTATAGTTAGGGAGGTATGGGGAGAAGCTATTCTTAATTTTGGTTTCATGAAGTAGAAGAAGATCTGGTTTTTTCTCGTCAACAAAGGTACGAAGATCATGAATTTTATGTGTAAGACCATTCGCATTCCAAAAGCAAATACAAAGACCAGAATGCACAACCATTAAGCAGTTTTAGGAGGAGAGAATGTGGGAAGATGCTTAATCAGGAGATGGATTTTATCTACATCATCATTTTTTCCTCTTAACTGTGAGGCCAGCCATTTAATATCTGAGCCGGCAAATAATCTTTTAGTTTCATTTAATACATAGAGAATATCTTTTAGTTCGTTAGCTTCCACTTCAGGAATGTAGTTGGCGGTAGTAGCCTCTTTTACCCTATCCATGTCAATTTGGCTTTCCGGGGGTATATTGACCTGTAATCTGTTTTTGTTGAAGTGACTAGCATAGGGAATGCTAGGGTCGGTTTTTCGCGAGGTAATTTGTTTCCTCTCATTTATAGCAGGATTTTTATTCGATTTGGGGAAGATTGGACATCCTCGATAGGAGGCAACATGTCCTTCTTGTTTGCAATTTATGCATGTGACGGTTTCAGGAGGATTAGTGCATTCATCTTTATCATGCTGCCCACCGCATTTTATGCATCTTGGTTTAAAACCACAAGTTGCCGTTGAATGATGCCAGTAGTTGCAGTTAAAGCATTGTATACTTCCGGTTTTCCGTTCAAATTTTACAACCTTTATCTTTAGATAGAGCAGGCAAGTAATTTTCCAAATGCCCTTATTTACTTCTATGTTTGGCAATGTTACTTGGAACAGCTCTAATGGCTCTTTAGTTTTAAATCGGGTTAGTTGGACAACCTTGTCTACAACAAATTCATATTCCTCAACTAATGCTTTTTTGAGCACATCAACGTTTAGGTCACGCGGAAGTCCGCGTATTACAACTTTGATAGGGCGTTCAGATCTGGGTACAATAATAAAATAACCCATATCATTTGTTCTTAAAAATTTTGTTAGTCCATGACTGGCTTCATCACTCTGAGTATATAATTTTATATACTGACCACCAAGTTTACTTTCAACTGGTCCCTATTCATCATTTATCTTTTTTAGATCCTGAATAAATTGTTCAGTTCTTTTTAGCATTATAGGACGGGGACGTTCAATTGGTATAATTACACCTTGTTCAGCCTCATTATCGTCAATACTTAATTTATCAAATTTATTTTCACTAACAACAGAATCATTTAAGTTATGCCTAACACTAATTTTGGCAGTGAGCCGTTTAGGCGGCTGCACATATTCACTATTGTGATCCATATCATTATCATTTAATGACACTTTGTTACCATCACTAATAGACACATTAGAACTATCAATAACAGACATTCCATCAGTAGTATTAACAATTACTTGACCAATATCACAATCGTTAACACAGCTATTAACATTATGTTTTAATTATTTGGACTTATCATTTTTATGATTAACACTTCTAACACGTTTATGCACAGATTTCCTTTCATTAGGTACATGGTAAATGCAATTGACAACAGGACAAGTTCCAAATCCACTTACCCTTTCTTCCAGAGCAGACAGAGAAATTGCATAGGCTTTTTCCATTTGTGCAAGCGTAGGCAGGTACGGATCATTGGGTTCCGAATTCATCAGGAATCGGGCACTCTTGATTTTTTCACGGTAATGGGAGCATTTCTCGCAAGCGCACGCAACTGCTGACACCTGGTGGGCTCATCATCGGAGATCTCAATTGAGTCGATGAACTCAGGCAGGATGGGTGATGGCACGCCTCCACCGCCTTCCTCCATAGTTGCTTCCGTCCAGGAAAGTATCCAGGTAACACAAGTCGATCCAGAGGAACCAAGTCGAGAAGAAGGCACAGGTTTCTAGCCGCCGGTATGTATCGAGATAAGGTCTTGTTATTTATGAGCACCCCTATTTTAGATAAAATTCATAATTTAAATTGTGGTTCACACGATTAGTATCAATGACGTCAAAAATGTATTGATTAATCCAACCAGATTAAAAAAACTAATTTCTTCTGCCCAGTGTTCAAATGTATCCGCCCTCAGAAAAGTCGTAAGCATTTTCATTACTAATCAACACTTTGTTTTCATCATCGGATGGAAACATTTAACTGTCGTAGATTCGAACCTTACATCTATTGATCTGCATAGACAGACGCTAACAAATATGCTATTTACAGCGTGCTCATGCCGTATTTAATAAAGGATGACGTAATTATACAGGTATTGTACCTGAGGATAAAACTTTATTTGTGTGTACAATACCTATGAAAGAAACGTTAATTGCAGGTACTTGCGTCAATGTTTTGTTCTTGCACTATCAGACGAATTAAGTTGCAGCGGACGCCTTCAGTACTTGGGAGGGTGACTGCCTTATGAAATCTCCGTGCTGCTGGCATTCTTTTTGATTTCTTGTCTCATAGACTATGTTAGTTAAACAAGATGAAGTGGAATTCGTTTCAACGGGTAAAATATCGGAGGATAAAATGATGTTTACTGTTTCAAAATAAATAATGAGTTATATTGTTTTTTTTATCTAACCTTATGATTTTAAAAAGGTTTTTTAAATGAAATTCTAGACATTTTTACTAATATCTTTACTTACATACAAACCGTGTCACTGTTTCACTAAGTATTTAAAAGTGTTTTTATATTGATAAAAACTGAAGTAGAGATATGACGCTTATTATCGAATTCTAATTATTTTCTGAAAATCTGATTATAAGTTTCTGTATCTTTGTATAAAACATTTTTTATTAAATAGTGTAAATTTTGTTCAATTTATTCTTTTTCTATAGAAGTAATTAAAGAGACTTCGAAGCAAATAATCGTACATTTCTCAATTTAAATCACATGTAAGCATTTAGAAGTTGAATTTGTGTATGAATGTAGTTATTTAAAATAAGCTTGAAAATCAGCAATGTTTATAAATAAAGAGCAGAATTAATTAAAGTATTGAATTTATAGACAAATTTAGAGAAAATTCAAATATCTAAACAGATTATTTAAATTGTCGCGAAAGCAAAGAAATTGCTTTAAACTTTCTGGAAGGAGCAGAACCATGACCTTCATTGGTCAGGTTCATACAAACCTTGCCACTCAGGCAGACTGAAACCCAGATAACAATTTTAGTTTTCAGTAAATCTTGCAAATTCCTCATGACAAGTATTCAAGCTGCTACAAATTTATGTGAGCAAAGGTACTAAACTTACATGTAGTTAACAGCTTCAGAAGTCACTATGAGCGAACTTTCAGCAAACGCCATACAAAATATCATTGCAAATTATAGCTAGCAAATCAAAGCGAACCTATTGAGATAGAACCAGGATCTGCCATACAGTAACCAAACGTCGATACCATCGGCCAGCTGAACTACAGGACAGAAAGATGAGATTTCCGCTAATCGTTAATTCGTTTCGTATGAATTTATTTCAAACTTTTTCTTGATTTTATTATTTTTTTGAGTTGAGAATATAGTTAGAAGTCAAAGAGAGCGATTTCGCTGAAAACATACGTTTTAAGTAGAATAAATTATGAGAACAAGGAGTTCAAAAGTAATTTCTTTAAGGCCACCCAGGACAAATGTCTGATTCATGTTTTTGAACAAACATGACTGTTTTTTAGATTTAATTTTGTTATAAACGTTAAAATTTCAACATTAAGAAAAGGCGTATAATTTTCTTTTAAAGTGCAGTAGATATATTTGGTAAAAATTAGAAAGTGTAAAATGGTTTTTCTAAAAAAAATATTTTTTTACAAAGTATCATTGATTTAATAATTAATAAAAAGAAGGGCAGTCTAGGACATGCTATTAAAGTGGATGTTTTTTTTAAAACAGACACAAGATAATTCCCTCTCTTTATTGTGCTATCTTTGCAGGCTGGTTTTCGTTGAAACTTGTGGTTGAATTTGCGAGGGGTGGTGACGCTATTTGTCAATCAGACATAAAATATGTTACCAAGCGAGGGGCAGCGCTAGTTGTCGCGAACACAGAACTTAGTTTTCCAAGTTTGGCGCGTAAATTTTGCCATGACAAAGAGAATATCAGTCAAAAATCAAACTACGCAAACACCTGCCTATCTGGAAATGTTCGGGATCATTTAGTTTCTTTCTTTGAGTAACTGTTTTTAAGTTTTTTTTAATTTTCAATGACAGCTAATTCTGAATTTTTTTTCTTCAATGTAGTTTTATATTCTGTAAATATGAGACCTTAGCAGATTCAAATATTGACTTTGGGGTTTCACTTATCTCAAAAGTAAGAAAGATTTCATAACGCTTTTTTCTTGTCGCGGGCTCATTAAAATAATATTTGGTTATTAATAGAATTTTCGCAGAGTTTTCATAGCGGCGAATGAGTACTTAAAAATACCAGTACATATATTTTTTATAAACTGAAATCAATCAAATGAATTAAAATTAGCTATGAACCAAATTAAATGGCAGGAAAAACTTCCAGATAATGTCTTCGGTAGAGATACTTTAAATTCAAGAAAAAGAAACAAGTAGCATATTATATTTTAATTTTGTACATAATATAAGGACTTTATTTAAGAAAATAATATTAATGGAATAATATTAAATGATAGTTACTATGATAACTCACCGCTAATAAAAAAAAAAATCTCGTCAATAAGCCTTCAATGAGACAAGTCATTAAATTGATATAGATATCAATACATTTTACAAGAAATTGGTACAAATTAAAATTTTCTTTTAATTAAACGAAACAGTATACTGCAATTCTAAACAATTAAAATTATAAATATTTCTTTCTCAATGAGGAAAAAGTACTTCTTCAATTTTTAGTCTATAGAATTTCAATTCTTTTTAAAATTCTTACTAAAACAATTATTTGCATTATTTGAAATTAATCAAATAAAAGAATTACTAAATAACAAATTGAAAATAATTATTTTCTATATATGAATTGAAATATTGCAGGCAAACTCCACGCATCAGAAAAATGGATCCCTGCAATAAAATGTGCTTTTGTCGGCAAGGACATTGACACTGCATTAGCTTTTGATAGGGTCAAGGATCCCTATTTTTACTTTTTCTAAATAATTTATATATTAAACCATTTAGAATCAAAATACCGCATTATGTAATATATGAGAAGATGAAAAAGTGCTTATGACTCAAAAATAATTTAATTCATCAAATTTTCACTTTTGCACTTGCAGTGCACTGACGAATAAAAAATTGAAAATTTAATTTTGTACACCCGTAACATATTTACCTACACACTATTACGAAGGCTTTTCTGTTTGGAATGAAATTAACCTTCATTTGAAAATATGATAAAAGGTCAAATAAAAATGGTACTCACAAATTACCAACTATCCCACAATCTGAAAAAATCGCGTAGGTCCAATACCCCGAGTTCCGTATAATACAATATATTTCCTAATATTGAAACAGAGTAAAACGCAAGTCTTTTTAAATATTAAACAATGCATTTTCCTCATATTGTGTAATTATATATAATACCAGACAGTATAATGGAATATTAAATTATCTTAAAATATACCGAATAATATTAAAAAGTATAGAATATTATTATATGATAATATGAAAAATTCTGAATATTTCAAAAATGCATTTTAGAAGCATGCAAATATAAAGTTTATTTTATTGCTACTTTAATCACTTACAGATAATGTATTGTTACAACAACAACAACAGAGTACTTTTTGGGGCCCATGGCCCCCGAAGGGGTCTAATCCCCGGTATGATAAGTTGAATACTTGACGATTTGTGGTGCTGGATTTTGTTGGTTCGAGTCTCTATGCGGAAGCAAGGGAAAGGGTGGGAGGTTCACTGGCTGACTGTCGTGCTGGATAGTGGTAATGGCGATGTGGGGAACCCCGAGTTCTTCTATCAGGAACCGTACTAGCGACGTCTGCTGGTCTGGAACATCAAGTGGCTTAGGAAGAACACGGCATGGCGTCATGAACAGGAAAGGGTGAAGTGGTATGCTTACAGGAATTGCCCTTGAATTTGTTAAGTGAATATATAATTACTATTGAATGCAAAGCAGGGGGGAGGGGTAAGTGATGATGATGCTACCTGGACATCATTTTAAAAATGGGAAAAGGATATTTTACAGAAGAATTTTTCGCGGTCTTTTGCTTTTAATGTTGGGGGTGTATTTATCAATTTGCTGGATGGCTTCATTATCTATATTTTCTATATTGTTGTAAAAATTGACTGAGATCTTTTTAATGAAGTCTTTTAAACTGGGAAGTTTAATGGCTTTTCTGATGTCTTCATTGCGCATGTACCATCCAGCTTTGCAAATTTGCCTAATAATGTTATTTTCTAACACTTCTAGTTTATTGATATTTGATTTTGCCGCGGATCCCCAAATTGGACATCCGTATGTTATGATTGGCCTTAGAATCGCAGTGTAGATGAGAATTTTGTATTTTCTTTTCATATCAGAGTCTCTAGCAATTAGTGGGTAGAGTTTTCTGGTGACATTTCTGAACTTGGTTTTAATTGAGGATATGTGACTTTGCCAGGTTAATTTGTTGTCTAGAATTATGCCTAAATATTTAGCTTCCTGAGACCAAGGAATAATTTTGTTTTTAATTTTGGAACACCCCTATTTTAGATAAATTTCATAATTTTAATTGTGGTTCACCCGATTAGTATCAATGACGTCAAAAATGTATTGATTAATCAAACGAGATTAAAAAAAACTAATTTCCTCTGCCCAGTTTTCAAATGTATCCGCCCTCAGAAAAGTCGTAAGCATTTTCATTACTAATCAACACTTTGTTTTCATCATCGGATGGAAACATTTATCTGTCGTAGATTCGAACCTTACATCTATTGATCTGCATAGACAGACACTAACAAATATGCTATTTACAGCGTGCTCAGGCCGTATTTAATAAAGGATAACGTAATTATACAGGTATTGTACCTGAGGATAAAACATTATTTGTGTGTACAATACCTATGAAAGAAACGTTAATTGCAGGTACTTGCGTCAATGTTTTGTTCTTGCAATATCAGACGAATTAAGTTGCAGCGGACGCCTTCAGTACTTGGGAGGGTTATGAAATCTCCGTGCTGCTGGCATTCTTTTTGATTTCTTGTCTCATAGACTATGTTAGTCATATCAGATGAAGTGGAATTCGTTTCGACGGGTAAAATATCAGAGGATAAAATGATGTTTACTGTTTCAAAATAAATAATTAGTTATATTGATTTTTTTTATCTAACCTTATGATTTTAAAAAGGTTTTGTAAATGAAATTCTAAACATTTTTACTAATTGCTTTACTTACATACAAACCGTATCACTGTTTCTCTAAGTATTTAAAAGTGTTTTTATATTGATAAAAACTGAAGTAGAGGTATGCCGCTTATTATCGAATTCTAATTATTTTCTGAAAATCTGATTATAAGTTTCTGTATCTTTGCATAAAACATTTTTTATGAGAGAGTGTAAATTTTTTTCAATTTATTCTTTTTTTATAGAAGTAATTAAAGAGAATTCGAAGCAAATAATCGTACATTTCTCAATTTAAATCACATGTAAGCAGTTAGAAGTTGAATTTGTGTAAGAATGTAGTTATTTAAAAGAAGCAAATTAT
>BGPR01047095.1:0-11875 GCA_013235015.1 Araneus ventricosus
CTTATTATTTTTTTAGTATATGTATGTTTTCTTTTATTTCTTAAGTTAATTTAGAAAATGTATTCATGGCCTCATGTTTTGCTATATGCAGTTACTATTATTCTTTAAATAGATTTAAAAGATATGGCTAGAGATATGTTACTATTTCTTTTAAATCTTTTAATCAATCATTTATTAAGAAATGAATGATTGAGTGCTATCTACATTTCTAATTGTCTAGAAAACATAGAAGTTTAAGAACTGATGTTTTGCACGTTAGGAACTATTTTGTAGGTTGAAACACAATTTTCTTATAATGGAATAATCATCCTTTCTTCCTTCTTCATAATATTTTAACTATGCTTTCATAGTATGTAAATTGGCAACTTTTTATTTTATGGAAGATTGCGTTTAAGTTTGTATTCATTGAATTTAATCTTTTAGAAGTGTTTACCATATCTGATTTTTTTTGTTGCTATATGTTATAAAACTCTTCTTGTATTACCTTTTCTTGGATACTTTATCAAAGGATTTAAATTAATTTTATTTTTGACTTGCAGTACCTTCAACAGCAAGAATGCAAGCATTTATACAGCAGAAAAGAAGGACAGAAACCTGAAAACCGATCAAAGAATAGATATAAAAACATTCTCCCATGTAAGATTTAAAGTTAATATATATCTGTTTTTGTTAACTAGCAATTATTATGAAATGTTTTGGTAATATATAAAAAAATGGAATTTTTGTTCCTTATTTCTCCATAAAAGTACAAAATGTATCTATTTGATAATTCTGTCAGTTTTAATGTCTTCTTTATTTCATTTCATTATATTTGGTTTATTATACTTTCTGTTTTAAAATATACGGATTCAATTGAATCTGTATATTTTAAAACTCCTAGACAAGGGGGGGGGGAGGGTTAACATAGAGATGTTTTGAGAGATATAAATTTATATGCTTAATGAATTTTTTTGTATTATTAGTGAGGAAAATTAATTTCTGTTTGATTGAAATATCCTCGTTTTTGTATTGATGTGCAGTTTAATTTGATAAATTTTTCAGGAAATTACTTAACCCTCCGAGCGGCGCAAACGTCTTTTTCCTTTTTTCATGTTGAGTTCAAAAGCAGATAGCTCTTAGTTATATGTATAATTTCTCAAACATTCATAGATAAAGTATTCTTAAGATTTCAGAGATATATATAATTACAAAAAATATCGATCCATTTAATTTAAAAGCTAGGTTTTCTAACCTGACAGCTGAAGTTCAAAATAATTGGGCACTCAGAGGGTTAAATATCAATATGCAGAAATAATTATTTTTAAAGTACCTCCAAGAAATCATTATGCCAGAAAATTTTGTTCTCTCTTTCTTTTTTTTGTCATAGCTTCTTTTACTATCAGCTATAACTATAATAATTCAAACTGAGTACATAAATGCTAATGTACATGCACCTGGGTTAACATTTTGAAGCTTTAGTGTCTTCAGTATTTTTCAAAATTCTGAATTTTGATGTATTATTCTGGTGTACTTTGTCTATTTTAAATACCTTACTTATCTTGCTTCTTTGTGCTGATTTGCATTTTAAGGCTTATTATTGAGAGCAAGTACTTTTCCTAGGTAAATTTCCAAAAATATACTAAATATTGCTTTTTGAGTTTTCAGGTGATATTTTATATCAGGAGTTGAAATAAATACGACTTGGCCAAGATTTTTCAATGCAAACACGAGAGATATTTTGAATAAAGCCTGAAAATGCAGGAAATGATTAGATGTGTAGTATCTCATAATTAAAAAGTTTCAGATAGATAGGATCAACTGACTGTATAACTGTATTTTAGAAGGTTGTAAATAGTGGAGAAAAGCTTTATTTTTATTATTATTTTCATTTTTGGAGTCAGATGCCTAATTTCAGTTGCTTGCAAAAATAGCCCTGTAACATGCTAAACCACTGATTAGAATAATTTAATTTTCTTCAGTTAATAGTGCAATGTTTATAAAATCTTTTCATGAAAAATATTATAATTAAAGAGTTACAAATTTTATTTTTATCTTAATTAAGAGTGGGAAATTACAGTCACTTGCTATTTTTTTAAATTCATCTTTTGAATTGATTACCCATACATTATGTAGAATTGATTACTTTATAGAATGCTAATAATATCTTGGGTATTTTTCTGCTTTTTTATAATATTAAACTGAGCTGTTTTAAATAAATTTGGAAATCAATTAACCCCTTAACTATTTCCCCCAAGTTTACTCGTGCATCGAATTATGGCATTTTTACACTTTTAGTCTGAAATTACATCATTCTTAGACGTTATAATTCAAAACAAAAAATGAAGAGTAACTCGTTAACTTCTCAAGTGTTCTATGGACTCTTAATTGAATCAATATGACAACACATTCCCAAAACAGGAAGTGACATCTAATTGGACAGAAGAGAAAATAGATTAGTTAAAGGGTTAATTTACCTCATAGTTAAAAATTCAATTGTGTGATTCATTTTGGTTAGTTGTATTCAAGTTTAAAAATGAATTACCATTGATTAAGGAAGTTAGGTGGACAAATTCTTTGTTTCTGAACAATGCATTCCTTTAATGTGTATTATGATGCAGATAATTTTTTATTGTTTAAAGTGTTATATTTTAATTAATGAAGTGTTGATTATTAAATTGTTAGGTTATGCTGATTTAATTTAATCATTGCAATTGTTTATGGATTAGTTTTTCTCCGTTTTATTAGCAAGAGATACATGCATTTTATTTTAAATCCATTATTTTTATTACATGACTTTTATTCTGTTTTATAGTTGATCATACTCGTGTAATACTAAAGGAGGTAGATGCCAATGTTCCTGGTTCAGATTATGTCAATGCAAATTACATAATGGTGAGTATTCCACTCAAAAGTATAAATGTATGGTTTCTTTTTGTTAATTTACTCATGAAAAATATACTGGTATAGAACAACAGCATAGAACTGATTGAAAATCTTCAATTCAATTAAAAATGGAATCATACTACCACTTTAATGCACATGTTTAAAAAAGAAACTTTTATGGATTTTCCTTTATATAAAATTTTAATTATTATTTTGAATAATAAAAGTTTATCTAAATTTATAACTTTATTTGATTTGAAGTTTTACAGCATGTGTTATTGAGAACTGATAGTGATTAATGGACCACAGCTACTTATTTGTAATGTTTTTAAATTTGAAGATTTTTGAACATATTTACACTTAATATCACACTCTCATCAGCAGATCCTTCAATTCTCCTATAACAAAATTTTCATTTTCATCTTGATCCCATTTATTTTCTGTGTTTTTATTATAAATGCACACTTATGCAATATGCTTGTGAAATTATAGCCAAAGGAAAATTGGTTGTAAATTAACATAAAGAACTTATTTAGCTTATAGAAGTATGTCAGTAACTTTCTTCTAGAATATGTATGATATAGTTATGACATAGCATTGATGTGAAGATTCCCACATCTATTTATCACTTGGAATTAATGTCATTTTAAATGAAGGAAAAAGGCCCACTGAAGGACATTGATAAAATATTGATTTCATGTGACAAAATGAAGTGGGGAAATCTTAATAATTTTTAGAGTATATAAATATTAAGAACATTTGATAAGTCTTCTGAATAAGGAAATATGCTGGGTTGAAAATTTTGCATATTATAATTTTTTTTGTGTGTGGTATCAATATATTACATTTGCAGATATTGATAGATGACTCTTAAGTTGAATAATGTGCAATTAATTGATTAAGCTAGGTTTGGGCCATAGTGGAAGGGTCTCGGCATCTGGGCCAGAATTTTGCGAGTTTCAGATTCAGTTCCACTAAAGAACCACTGTATGTACAAATGTGGTGCACATTTGTTTGGTGTGGAAATTACAGGGTGGCGACAGAACCAGGAAATGTCAGGGAATTTTATCGATCTGGAAAAATCAGGGAAAAGTCAGGGAAATTTGTAAAAATATCTAAAAATCAGGGAAAATTAATAGTTATTTGAGTTATTATATATAAATTAGTATTTTATGTCTAGCATTATTTGTAATAATAAATGGAATTTTAAAAAAACTTGATTCAATTATAAAAGCATAAGTTTTTGATTAGAACAATTAATTTCTTATGATTTGTTAAAGAATAAAGATTTGAAGTAATATTTTGGCAGTTCCTCTTGTTTAATTCTTTGTTAAAATATATATTATTAGGTGCGTATAATTATACTATTTTTATATTTATATTGCAACATGTTATTCTGGTACTCATGCAAAGAGCACTAATTAGTTATTGAACTGTTTTAAAGTTTTGAGCAAAGATCATAATAACCAGTACTGTTATTATAATTTAACTTGTGTTGCAAAGAGTTGTTTTAATGTTTCTTGGAATTCTTATGCAGTTTTAGAAGCAAAGTATTTTGTTAAAATTTTCAATATTTTTTACATACAAGAAATGTAATATAGTGTTTTAATAATTTTTTTAGGATGTTCATTTCATTTTTTAAAATTAAATTTCAAATATATAATTTTTTTCATATTAAATAACTTATAAAAGTGTTTTTAATAATGTATATTGTACACATACAGTGATTCTGAGTAGAAAGAAAGCCAGGAAACTAATATAATTAGTGGCTGTAAATCAGGGAAATGTTGTAAGTTTAGACAGGGAAATTTTTTTCACAGTTTCTGTAGCAACCCTGAATTAGGAGGATGCCTCGGATGGTGTCCTTGTCACCTAATCACAATTAAAATTATGTCCATCCCAAGATTTCCTTTATCAGGGATGAGATTCTTCCGCTTTTTCGCGAATTTCCGCTTTTTTGTTATTTTGAAGAAATTCTGCTTTTTTGTTATTTTGAAGAAATTCCGCTTTTTTTGTCTTTTTTCTCTCGAAATTCCTTTTTTTACCGCAAAAATTTGCTTTTTCCGAAAATTCTGCTTTCACACAAAGAAAAGAAACCTTCCTATCTTCTGTTTTCGAAAGAAAATTTTGGGAAAATATGCCCAACCGTGCGGCTTAATTCCACCGGCTAGGAAACTAGCTGATTCATCTTTTACTGACGAATCAACATTATATAGGCAAGCTCTACAAGGATGAACATTCCAACATTCAGTGCCATTCAATTATTAAATACCACCTTTTTGCTGAAAACAAAACCTCTGTGGCATATTTTGCAAAAAAGATCTTGTAGGGCGTACCAAGATAAAGAAATAAAATTGCAGTGATGTATAGGTGGTAAATGTTTTAATGTCTAATTTTGTATTTTCTGATGCACCTGATGATGTGTTAAACTTGTTTGTTAACTTTTAATGTGAATGATTTAATAATAATTTAATATTCTTTTTCTTATTTATACATACTGAATTATAAATAATTAAGTTATTAATTATTATAATGTAATATTTTCATCATATTGCGTGTTCTGATGTTTTACTTCTTAAAACATCTTTCGCGTATAAATTATGGTACAAATGTTTTGCTCGCGTATGATTTCAGTCTTTTTGCTTTTTTGCCAATCTCATCCCTGTTTATGTAGTTTCAAAATGGGATATTATTCTAATAGAATAAAATTAGGGTCTTATTTGGTAGTAAAATATTGTAGGTGCCTCTTTGTTAAGATTGGTGTGGATAATATTTACCAATTTTTTTCCCCTTGAATCTAACTTTTAAATTTTAATATTATAATCATGACGCATGCTGTTTTTTAAAACTTTATGCAAGATTTTAAAGATTAAATATGAAGATCAGATTTGTTATATTTATTATTTTAAGATTACTACTTATTATATCTGTTTGATTTCTGAAATTTAGTTTTTGTTTCTCCTCTTTATCATATAGCCTGATGAAGATCAAGTGGGTGATGGACCTAAAAAGTATTATATCGCGACTCAAGGTTGTTTGCATAATACTGTTGCTGATTTTTGGTGGATGGTTTGGCAAGAAAATACTCGAGTAATTGTGATGACAACTAAAGAAATCGAGAGAGGCAAAGTATGAATAGTTGAGATAAAGTAGCATATATTTCTGCTTTAATTTCTTTTATGTATGCATTTATTTGTAATATTCTGTTTAAAAAATTATTTTTATAGAATAAATGTGCTCGATATTGGCCAGATCTAAACCAAACAAAAGAAGTCGGGAAGTTTGTTTTAAAAAATTTAAGTGAATCTTCAACTACTGATTATATACTGAGGGAATTTTCTTTGACAAAAGAAGGCTGTGTAAGTTTAATTTATGTTATGATTTCATTGTTTGAATCTTTTCTTTTTCTTATGTGAATTTTCTTAAAAAATAATTTGTTTCTCTAATTTAATGGAAATTAAAATTTATTTTCCTTTAAGTATGAAAAATAATAAGATATTTAAAATTATGTAATAACAAATTGTTGTTTTTCAAAATTCATAATATTATTGCCCTAAATCTTGATTGATTGTTTTACCAATATATTCATGTGATAAATTCTATATACAAACACCTTTCAGATAAGTTCTTTTCTATGTTGCTTAATTTTTAAAATTAAACAAACTTCTACTTCAACTAAAGTATCTGTACCTTAACTCATGAGTCACTCCTTTAACGCCTTTAATTTTCCTTAAACCTCTCAAACCCTAATGACTGTAACTGTCACTGCTTGGAGATAAAACTGCCTTACCTGTTAACTTCACCAGTCTCATAAAGTTGCTGATGTTAGCAAAAATGAGAGAAATTCTTGTTCTGACTTTATAAAAACTGTGAATGCATTTCCAACGCTCTTTTTCACTTTTTGGCACCTACCGGTAACTTAATGCTACTTTGTGTGAAACATTTTCATTCATAACTTGAAACATCTAGAAAACCTTCAGAAAATTCTCCAATAATTGTTTATTTTTCTTATTAATTTGTCGAGACAACAATAAGTTGATTTATGAATTTTTATAATGATTGCAATCTTCGTTGAAACATTTCTACACTTCTAAGTAATATTATCACATTCATACTCTCAATTTGTTATTTGTTTCTGAATCTTACATGCAGCTAATTATTTTAGTTTGAAAAAGAATAATTGTGGTATCTTATTTCATTGATTATCTGTACAAATACAATAAAAGCACCTGTTTTTAACTTTGGCTTATTTTGCCTCATTTCATGTTTCTACAATATTCTGAAACTCTAGTTTGGATTAATCCAGGAATGAGATTCTTCCGCTTTTTGGCAAATTTCCGCTCTTTTGTTATTGTGGAGAAATTCTGTTTTTTTCCCCTCAAAATTCCGATTTCTTCTTTTTTTTTGGATTTCCGATTTTTTTTTTTTCCCCTGCAAAAATTTGCTTTTTCTTCCGAAAATTCCGCTTTTACACAAAGAAAAGAAACCTTCCTATCTTCCGTTTTCGAAAGAAAATTCTGGGAAAATATGCTCGACCATGCGGCTCCTATCAAAAGAGGCAGCTAAAAAGCTGTGTGCAAATGCAGCAAAAAAGCAGAGAATAAGACATAAAAAAAATCTCAAAATAAAAAATAAAACTGATGATTTATCTAGGCATTCTAGAGATACTAATCAAGACTATGCAAAAACTTTAGCCTTTATTGAAAATAAACTTACAGAGGTTGCAAACACATCCTTTATTGAAGAAAAATCTGTCAAAGATAGGAGCCCTCCAAAACAAGGGGTGAAGCATGTTAATGGAAATCTGTTATTAGCAAAAGCCACACAAATAAAAAAAAAACACTTTGACAATTAAGGAAATGTTTCAAAGGGTTTCAAATAACAATAATGCTAAATGAATCTGTCATTGTAACTGTACAATTTCTCGACCCCTCTCACTTTATAAGGTGCAAAATCATTGTGCTGTTACTTTTGCAAAAATATATAAAAATAAATGAAATAAAACAGAATTCAGTATGTGATACATTATTATTAAGAGCTAATACACTTTTCACAATTGCATGAAGTAAAAGAAATAATTTGTCCTTATTTTTATTTATTTTTTGAGCTAACTTTTATCAAAAGGCTATTAAATATAATTCTTCTCGGACTTCTGTTGGGTGAATGTTGCATCTCAGTGATGCACAGGTGGTAAATATGTTTTAATGTCTAATTTTGTATTTTCTGATGCCTCTGATGATGTGTTAAACTTGTTTGTTAACTTTTAATATCAATGATTTAATAATAATTTAATATTTTTTTTCTTATTTATACGTACTGAATTATAAATAATTAAGTTAGTAATTATTATAGTGTAATATTTTCATCATGTTGCATGTTCTGATGTTTTACTTCTTTCGCGTATAAATTATGGTACAAATTTTTTGCTCGCGTATGATTTCAGTCTTTTTGCTTTTTTTGCCAATCTCATTCCTGATTAATCAGAATTACAGATAAATGGGATGTTGGTGCTCGTATTATTTAACAGACATAATTCCTGCTATATGAATTTTTAAACGAATTGAATGGATTCAGGAGCTATATTTGTGTATAGTTACTATAAGTAAAATTATATGCAGTAAAGCAATATTTATAATCAAATTACACTGTGATTGCAGACAGAAACACGCACAATTTACCATTATCATTTCACTGCATGGCCTGATCATGGCGTTCCATCTGATCCTGGGTGTGTCTTGAATTTCCTTCATGATGTGAATCATCGTCAAGAATCAGTAACACAAGCAGGGCCCATCATTGTTCATTGCAGGTAGGCATTGAAATTCGTATGTTTGTATTTGTATGATAATAGGTTACATTTGGCTCAACAGTTTTTTAACATGTTCATTGCAATACAATAAAGCGGTTGTCATTATCAGCAGGGCAATATGAGATGCCACTGATGCATTGCAAATTATGCCATCAGGCTACTCGAGACATGGGTGACTCAAATTCTTTCTTGTTCTATTAATGGGTATCGGAGGATGATAATCAGGGGTGTAGTGTAGCCGGAACGCTGTTATGGCATTGCCTTTTTTTTGTTTTTGAGAAATAAATAACAAAAAGTTGTGAAAACATCCTTAAAACAGCGTGATATTTGTCACTCAGGCTAGAGAGTTCCAGTATGGCTTTTAGAGCGTCCCGGCTCTGCTTATTTTGTGACTACACCCCTGATGGTGACTGCAGATATGAATCAAAGCTTTGGCCATTAGATGGATCTTGGTGTGATGTAATCACCAATGAGATGACCTTCATTGCCATCAGGCAGTATAAATCGTTTGTGTCGTGACCATAAATTCATTTGTCATCTTGTCACCTTACACTACAGTTTGGGAGGTTGCACACTCATCAGTAAATAATGCATCAATAAAGATAAAGCATTATATGTGAGCAAAGTATCTTTCCAAACCTCCTGGTTAGATATTCTTGATACCACATACCTGTGTCTCATAATGTAGTGAACTTGTTAAAAGCATGCTAAATGAAGTGTATTTTGTAAATCTTTTGTTTTATTTGTTATTTTTCAGTGCTGGTATTGGAAGAACGGGAACATTTATTGTTATTGACATGATTGTAGATCTAATCAAAAAACAAGGTATTTGTTTCATTAGACTTCTTTGCATTTATGTATCTGGATTAATAGTTTAATATCTATTTGAGACACTAACATTTTCCCTTTAAGTAGTGCTCTCAAAAGCAAAAATCCTTATAATTTTTTTACATTGAATAATTTTTATAAATCTGTAAAAAAGTTAGATATATTGTTTTTTTGAGAGAATGACAACTATGTGTGATGTAAGTATTACAATGAATGAATATTTACTTTATAGATATTTTAGAATAGTGTTAAAGAGAATGTGGCTTAAAAATTAAAGTATTTTTGATTATGTTTTAGTATTAATTTTAAAGCTGGCATCCATTTAATCTAATGTATTAATTTTATTGGTGCAGAAAAAACAATTGGATTTATGAAGTGTCCATACAAGTATATATTTAGTGTAATATGCATGCATATGTATTAAAGCAGCCATAATTTGAGTTTAAAATTAAAATGTTATATATGCTGCGGTATTTATGTATTAATGCCACCGCAGCTACAGATTTGGCAGTTTTGAAGTGCCGCCAATGTACACCTAAAATGTTTGCCAAATTTGGCAGCTTTCACAGATTTGGCGACAAGATTGCTCTTTATTGGCGCAACTTCAACTGCGGTGGCGTTAATACGTAAGTACCTATGCTGCAGTTCAAATATTTGTATATATCTAATAAAACTTAACATTTCTATTCTAGCTGAAACAACAAATTAAAGTGACTATATCATTTTCCTTAAATTACTATCCTATGAGATAATTTTAAAAACATTTTTGGTGTGTTGTTCATTATTATCGTTAATATCCCATAATTATAAATTACTTTCAGTGTATAGTTGCAATTTTTTTTCTTGTACAGCAGAAGTAATTTCCTGTTATGTGTTTAATGTATAGGCCTTGACTGTGAGATAGACATTCAGCGGACTATCCAAATGGTACGATCCCAGAGGTCTGGTATGGTACAAACAGAAGCCCAATATAAATTTGTTTATTTAGCTGTGCAACATTATATAGACACTTTGCAACAAAGGATACAAGCTGAACAGGTAGTGTTCTTGTGCATTTTTCTTTTTTACAGCCTTATTTGAAATGCTAATGCTTACTTGATTGTGGGGGGATATATTGTACGTTTAATGAAACATGAATAAATTTCACATGTAAAGATTTTTATTCATGTATTTATTTGTAAAATTACTGCTTTAATTAATAATTTTGACACTAGCAAGTACTGATAGAGCAGTGAAATGAGAATATTCTGTTTGTGATGGTGAGTGTCAAAGTGTTTTGTAATTTATTTGCAATTGCTTAAAGGTCTCTGTTGGGAGGGGGGGGGGGAGGAATGGCCCCAAGAGATTTGATTATATGTCAAATAATTCCTTATTCTTTAAACTCCTTTTCTTAATAACTCCTTATTCTTTTTGAAAGCTCATCAGTAAAAACTAAAATGCCATTACCTCAAAATAATTGGTTACTTGTACTAATAAGTTTTTACCTATAGATATGGTGAATGTACACATGTATTACGTGTATTGTGAATTATGCTGATAAATATGTTACGACTGTGATTTTTTTTTTTTAAAGAATTAAAACTTTTTCTGCCAAAATTGGATGTAGTTATGCAATAAGAAACGAACTCCAAAACAGATATAACTGTTTTTACCAAAGCTCCATTTTCTCCAAATTAATTATTGAATTATGTGTAGTCTGTTTGCAGCATTGCTGTACAGTAGTGATTGTGAAAGATAAAATTTTATGCACTTGGTTTCAGTTTTTGATAGTGGATCCCAAGTTCACAAAATTGTAATTGTTTCTTAATTGGATAACTAGTATTTCAGAAACTGTTGTGTTAAGTGAAACATTTGAAGCTACTAAGCAGAAAGTAGGGAAATTTAAATTATGTTTTGTTTGCAGGAGTCCGTATCTCTGGAGTATGATTTTGAAATTAAGTTTTCACAGTCAAGCAGAGTGTTAACTTCTAACTAATATGCATTCTATGTTGTGACCAATATGTACACTCTGTTGCTGACAAAAATGTTTAGTTTGTAATTGTTGAGGCGAGATAATTTAGGAGTTTGATACTTCAAGTACTACTTTGTCAAGTCGTTTTTTAACATGGCTGCTTTTTACTTCTACTGCAAAAGCTTGATGCTGTTTCACTCAACACTGCATAATGCCTAAAGGCTTTAAACTGCTTTATTCAGTGATGTGTTGTACTACACCGTACTGTGTACAAAGATGCTAACGTGGGTGCCCAATATAAATCATGTAATTGTTTCTGCTCCATCGTGTATTTTTAGTCTGTATTTCAATGGGTAATAACATAAAAAAAGAAAATTTTTTGCAGAATTTATTAATGGAAAAGCTTTTATGTTATGTTAGTGGAT